>JANJGN010002203.1:0-82110 GCA_026770705.1 Isurus oxyrinchus
ACACCCACACTCAAAAAAACCCCACACTCCACGCCACACCCCCACCCCCACCACACCACACCCACCCCACCCCACACCCCACACCCCACACCCCACACCCCACCCCCACACCCACACCCCACCCCACACCCCACCCCACACCCCACACCCCAACCCCCACACCCCACCCCCCACACCCCACAACTCACACCCCACACCCCACACCCCACACCCCACACCCCCACACCCCACACCCCAACCCCACACCCCACACCCCACACCCCACACCCCACCCCCACACCCCACACCCCACACCCCACACCCACCCCACACCCCACACCCCACACCCCACACCTCACACCCCACACCCCACACCCACACCCCACACCCCAACCCACACCCCACACCCCACACCCCACACCCCACACCCCAACCCCACACCCCACACCCCACACCCCACACACCACACCTCACACCCCACACCCCACACCCCACACCCCACACCCCACACCCCACACTCCACACCCCACACCCCACACCCCAACCCCACACCCCAACCCCGCACCCCACACCCCACACCTCACACCCCACACCCCACACCCCACACCCCACACCCCAACCCCGCACCCCACACCCCACACCTCACACCTCACACCCCACACCCCACACCCCACACCTCCACCCCCACACCCCACACCCCACACCCCACACCCCAACCCCACACCCCACACCCCACACCCCACACCCACACCCCACACCCCACACCCCACACCCCACACCCCACACCCCACACCTCCACACCCCACACCCCAACCCCACACCCCACACCCCACACCCCACCCCCCACACCCCAACCCCACACCCCACACCCCACCCACCCCACCCCCCACCCCCACCCCCCACCCACCCCACCCCACACCCCCCACACCCCACACCCCACACCCCACACCCCACACCCCACACCCCACACCCCCACACCCACACCCCACACCCCACCCCACACCCCCCACCCCACACCCCACACCCCCACCCCCCACACCCCCCACACCCACACCCCACACCCACACCCCACACCCCACACCCCCACACCCCCACACCCCACACCCCACACCCCACACCCCACACCCCACACCCCCAACCCCACACCCCACACCCCCACACCCCACACCCCCCACACCCCACACCCCCACCCCACACCCCACACCCCACACCCCACACCCACACCCACCCCACACCCCCCACACCCCACCCCACACCCCACACCCCACACCCCCACACCCCACACCCCACACCCCCACAGCCCACCCCCACACCCACACCCCCACACCCCCACACCCCACACCCCACACCCCACACCCCACCCACCCCCCACCCCCACACCCCACACCCCACACCCACACCCCACACCCCACACCCCACACCCCACACCCCACACCCCCACACCCCACACCCCCCACACCCCACACCCCACCCCCCACCCCACACCCCACACCCCACACCCCACACCCCCCACACCCCACACCCCACACCCCACACCCCACACCCCACACCGCAACCCCACACCCCAACCCCACACCCCACACCCCACACCCCACACCCCACACCCCAACCCCACACCCCACACCCCACACCTCACACCCCAACCCCCACACCCCACACCCCCACACCCCACACCCCACCCCACACCCCACACCCCACACACCACACCCCACCCCACACCCCACACGCCACACACCTCACACCCCACACCCCACACCCCACACCCCAACCCCACACCCCACACCCCACACCCCACACCCCACACCCCAACCCCACACCTCACACCTCACACCCCACACCCCACACCTCACACCCCACACCCCACACCCCACACCCCACACTCCACAGCCCACACCCCACACCTCACACCCCACACCCCACACCCCACACCCCACACCCCACACCTCACACCCCACACCCCACACCCCACACCTCACACCCCACACCCCACCCCCCACACCCCACACCTCACACCCCACACCCCACACCCCACACCCCACACCCCACAGCCACCCCCACCCCACACTCCAACCCCACACCCCAAACCCCACACCCACCCCCACCCCACAGTCCAACCCCACACCCCACACCCCACACCCCACACCCCACACCTCACACCCCAACCCCACACCTCACACCCCACACACCACACCCCACCCCCACCCCACACCCCACTCCCCACACCCCCACCCCCACCCCAGACCCCCACACCCCACACCCCCACCCACCCCACACCCCACACCCCCACCCCACACCCCACACCCAACACCCCCACCCCACACCCCACACCCCACACCCCACCCCACACCCCACACCCCACACCCCACACCCACCCCACACCCACCCCCACCCCACACTCCAACCCCACACCCCACACCCCAACCCCACACCCCACACCCCACACCCCACACCCCACACCCCCCACCCCACACCCCACACCCCACACCCCACACCCCACACCCCAACCCCACACCTCACACACCCCACACACCCCACACCCCACACCCCACACCCCACCCCACACCCCACACCCCACACCTCACACCCCACACCCCACACCCCACACCCCACACCCCACACCTCACACACCCCACACCCCACACCCCACCCCACACCCCACACCCCACACCTCACACCTCACACACCCCACACCCCACACCCCACCCCACACCCCACACCCCACACCTCACACACCCCACACCCCAACCCCACACCCCACACCCCACACCCCACACCCCACACCTCACACACCCCACACCCCACACCTCACACCCCACACCTCACACACCCCACACCCCAACCCCACACCCCACACCCCACACCCCACACCCCACACCTCACACACCCCACACCCCACACCTCACACCCCACACCTCACACACCTCACACACCCCACACACCCCACACCCCACACCCCACACCCCACCCCACACCCCACACCCCACACCTCACACACCCCACACCCCAACCCCACACCCCACACCCCACACCCCACACCTCACACACCCCACACCCCACACCTCACACCCCACACCCCACACCCCACACCCCACACCTCACACCCCCACCCCCCACCCTCACCCCACACCCCACACCCCACACCCCACACCTCACACCCCACACCCCACACCCCACACCTCACACCCCACACCCCACACCCCACACCCCACACCCCACACCCCACACCCCAACCCCACACCCCACACCCCACACCCCACACCCCACACCCCCACACCCCACACCCCACACCCCACCCCCCACACCCCAACCCCACACCCCACACCCCACACCCCACACCCCACACCTCACACCCCCACCCCCACCCTCACCCCACACCCCACACCCCACACCCCACACCCCACACCCCACCCCCCACACCCCAACCCCACACCCCACACCCCACACCCCACACCCCACACCTCACACCCCCACCCCCACCCTCACCCCACACCCCACACCCCACACCCCACACCCCACACCTCACACCCCACACTCCAACCCCACACCCCACACCCCCACCCCCACCCTCACCCCACACCCCACACCCCCACACCCCACACCCCACCCCCACCCTCACCCCACACCCCACACCCCACACCCCACACCCCACACCCCACACCTCACACCCCACACCCCCCACACCCCCCACCCCACACCCCACACCCCACACCCCACACCCCACCCCCACACCCCACACCCCACACCCCACACCCCACACCCCACACCTCACACCCTCACCCCACACCCCACACCCCACACCCCACACCCCACACCTCACACCCCACACTCCAACCCCACACCCCACACCCCACACCCCACCCCCCCACCTCACACCCCACACCCCACACCCCACACCCCACACCCCACACACCCCACACCCCACACCCCACACCCCACACCCCACACACCCCACACCCCACACCCCACACCCCACACCCCACACCTCACACCCCACACCCCACACCCCACACCCCACCCCCCACACCCCACACCCCACACACCCCACCCCACACCCCACACCCCACACCCCACACACCCCACACCCCACACCCCACACACCCCACCCCCCCACCCCCCACCCCCCACACCCCACACCCCACACCCCCACACACCCCACACCCCACACCCCACACCCCACACCCCACACCCCAACCTCACCTCGGTCAGCGCAAGTCCTCCCCGATCGGTCAATCCCTCTCCAGGCTCGATCGCCGCTCTGGGTCGTTCTCTCTCTCTCTCTCTCTCTCTCTCCCCCACACCCCACCGTCCGTCCGCCGGTCAATGGCCTCCAGCCCCGCCGCACTGTCCCTCGCTCCGGCTCGCTCGGTCTCTGTCTCTGTCCGTGTGTCTGTGTGTGTCTGTGCCTCTCTCCGTGTGTGTGTGTGTGTGTGTGTGTGTGTGTGTGTGCGCGCAGGGTGATTGACCTGGGACAGATATAAACCCCTCTAACTCACAGCCGCAGCAGCGTTCGCCTCCTGTCTGTTCCCTTATTTGGGGTGTGCGGTGCCGCTGGGTGTGGGGTACCTTTAAAGGGATGACTCAGCCGGTCCTTCCATTCGGCAGGCTGTGCCGAGCCTGGGAAAACAGCGGGAGCTTTAATAGGTTCCGAGAGGCATCTTCCCACCTGTTGGGGGTGAGCGGAGGTCAGAGGCTTAAACTAATATTAGTTGTAGGGCAGCCCCTCTGTCTGGGGAGGGCCAGCAGCTCCCACTGCTACAGGGTCACATTTCTCAGCAGCCGGAGATACCGTACCCCTTTAAAAGATGGAGAGAGGCACCGGCACACGGAGAGCCGAACACAGGCCCCAAACGCAGGCCCCAAACACAGACCCAAACACAGACAGAGAGAGAGAGAGAGAGAGACAAACACAGAGAGAGAGACACAAACACAGGCCCCAAACACAGACCCAAACACAGAGAGAGAGAGAGAGAGACACACACACGAACGCAGGCCCCAAACACAGACCCAAACACAGACCCAAACACAGAGAGAGAGACACAAACACAGGCCCAAACACAGACAGAGAGAGAGAGACACAAACACAGGCCCCAAACACAGGCCCCAAACACAGGCCCAAACACAGACAGAGAGAGAGAGACAAACACAGGCCCCAAACACAGGCCCCAAACACAGGCCCCAAACACAGAGAGAGAGAGAGAGACAAACACAGGCCCCAAACACAGGCCCCAAACACAGGCCCCAAACACAGAGAGAGAGAGAGAGACAAACACAGGCCCAAACACAGAGACAGAGACAGAGAGACCATGAGACCATAAGACACAGGAGCAGAAATGAGGCCATTCGGCCCATCCAGTCTGCTCCTCCATTTCAATCATGGCTGATAAGTCTCTCAACCCCCCATTCTCCCACCTTCTCCCCGTCACCTTTGACCCCCTTACCAATCAAGAACCGATCTATCTCGCTCTTAAATACACTCAATGACCCGGCCTCCACAGCCTTCTGTGGCCATGAATTCCATCGATTCACCACTCTCTGGCTAAAGAAGTTTCTCCTCATCTCTGTCCTAAAAGGTCTTCCCTTTACTCTGAGGCTGTGTCCCTCGGGTCCTAGTCTCTCCTACTCATGGAAACATCTTCCCCCACGTCCCACTCTATCCAGGCCTTTCAGTATTCTGTAAGTTTCAATCAGATCCCCTACCGCCTCATCCTTCTAAACTCCATCGAGTATAGACCCAGAGTCCTCAAACGTTCCTCATATGTTAAAGCCTTTTCATTCCTGGGATCGTTCTCGTGAACCTCCTCTGGACCCCTCTCCAGGGCCAGCACATCCTTCCCTGAGATACACGGGGCCCAGAATGGCTCACAATATTCTCAATGTGGTCTGACCAGAGCCTTATATAAAGCCTCAGCGGCACATCCCTGCTTTTATATTCTAGTCCTCTCGAAATAAATGCCAACATTGCATTTGCCTTCCTAACTACCGACTCTACCTGCAAGTTAACCTTAAGAGAATCCTGGACTAGGACTCCCAAGTCCCTTTGCACTCCAGATTTCTGAATTCTCTCCCCATTTAGAAAATGGTCGATGCCCCTATTCTTCCTACCGTGAGACAAAGACAGAGACACAGAGACAGAGTCAGGGAGACAGAGACAGAGACACAGAGACAGAGAGGCACAGAGACACAGAGTCAGGGAGACAGAGACAGAGACACAGAGACAGAGAGGCACAGAGACAGAGACACAGAGACAGAGAGACACAGAGACAGAGACACAGAGACAGAGACACAGAGACAGAGAGGCACAGAGACAGGGAGATAGAGACAGAGACAGGGAAACAGAAACACAGAGACAGAGAGACACAGAGACAGAGACAGTGAGACAGAGACACAGAGACAAAGAGGCAGCGAGAGAGAGACACAGAGACAGAGACACAGAGACAGAGAGACACAGAGACAGAGACAGTGAGACAGAGACACAGAGACAAAGAGGCAGCGAGAGAGAGACACAGAGACAGAGACACAGAGACAGAGAGACAGCGAGAGAGAGACACAGAGACAGAGACACAGAGACAGAGACACAGAGACAGAGACACAGAGACAGAGACACAGAGACAGAGAGACACAGAGACAGAGACACAGAGACAGAGAGGCACAGAGACAGAGACACAGAGACAGAGACACAGAGACAGAGACAGTGAGACAGAAACACAGAGACAGAGACACAGAGACAGAGACACAGAGACAGAGAGGCACAGAGACAGAGACACAGAGACAGAGACACAGAGACAGAGAGACAGCGAGAGAGAGACACAGAGACAGAGAGACACAGAGTCAGAGAGACAAAGACAGAGACACAGAGACAGAGAGGCACAGAGACAGGGAGATAGAGACAGAGACAGGGAAACAGAAACACAGAGACGGAGACAGTGAGACAGAGAGACACAGAGACAGAGACACAGAGACAGAGACACAGAGACAGAGAGACACAGAGACAGAGACACAGAGACAGAGACACAGAGACAGAGAGGTAGCGAGAGAGAGACACAGAGACAGAGACACAGAGACAGAGAGACACAGAGTCAGGGAGACAGAGACAGAGACACAGAGACAGAGAGGCACAGAGACACAGAGTCAGGGAGACAGAGACAGAGACACAGAGACAGAGAGACACAGAGTCAGGGAGACAGAGACAGAGACACAGAGACAGAGAGGCACAGAGACACAGAGACCGAGACACAGAGGGAGACACAGAGACAGAGAGACATAGAGACAGAGACACAGAGACAAAGAGGCAGCGAGAGAGAGACACAGAGACAGAGACACAGAGACAGAGAGACAGCGAGAGAGAGACACAGAGACAGAGACACAGAGACAGAGACACAGACAGAAACACAGAGACAGAGAGACACAGAGACAGAGACACAGAGACAGAGACACAGCGAGAGAGAGACACAGAGACAGAGAGGTAGCGAGAGAGAGACACAGAGACAGAGACACAGAGACAGAGAGACAGTGAGACAGAGACACAGAGAGAGAGACACAGAGAGAGAGACACAGAGAGAGACACAGAGACAGAGAGACACAGAGACAGAGACACAGAGACAGAGACACAGAGAGAGACACAGAGACAGAGACACAGAGACAGAGACACAGAGGCGGAGAGACACAGAGACAGAGACACAGAGAGAGACACAGAGACAGAGAGACACAGAGACAGAGACACAGAGACAGAGACACAGAGAGAGACACAGAGACAGAGACACAGAGACAGAGAGGTAGCGAGAGAGAGACACAGAGACAGAGACACAGAGACAGAGAGACAGAGAGAGATGGAGAGACACAGAGACAGAGACACAGAGACAGAGACACAGAGGCGGAGAGACACAGAGACAGAGACACAGAGAGAGACACAGAGACAGAGAGACACAGAGACAGAGACACAGAGGTGGAGAGACACAGAGACGGAGAGACACACAGACAGAGACACAGAGAGAGAAACAGAGAGAGACACAGAGACAGAGAGACACACAGACAGAGACACAGAGAGAGACGGAGAGACACGGAGGTGGAGAGACACAGAGACAGAGAGACACAGAGACAGAGAGACACAGAGACAGAGACACAGAGACAGAGACACAGAGGTGGAGAGACACAGAGACGGAGAGACACACAGACAGAGACACAGAGAGAGAAACAGAGAGAGACACAGAGACAGAGAGACACACAGACAGAGACACAGAGACAGAGAGACACAGAGACGGAGACACACAGAGACACAGAGACAGAGAGACACAGAGAGAGAGACACAGAGACAGAGAGACACAGAGACAGAGACACAGAGACGGAGACACACAGAGACACAGAGACAGAGAGACACACAGACAGAGACACAGAGAGAGACGGAGAGACACAGAGACAGAGAGACACAGAGACAGAGACACAGAGACAGAGACACAGAGGTGGAGAGACACAGAGACGGAGAGACACACAGACAGAGACACAGAGAGAGAAACAGAGAGAGACACAGAGACAGAGAGACACACAGACAGAGACACAGAGAGAGAAACAGAGAGAGACACAGAGACAGAGAGACACACAGACAGAGACACAGAGACAGAGACACAGAGACGGAGACACAGAGAGAGAAAAACAGAGACAGAGAGACACAGAGACGGAGACACACAGAGACACAGAGAGAGACACAGAGACAGAGACACAGAGACGGAGACACAGAGAGAGAAAAACAGAGACAGAGAGACACAGAGACGGAGACACACAGAGACACAGAGAGAGACACAGAGACAGAGAGACACAGAGACGGAGACACACAGAGACACAGAGAGAGACACAGAGACAGAGAGACACAGAGAGAGACACAGAGAGAGACACAGAGACAGAGAGACACAGAGACGGAGACACAGAGAGAGACACAGAGACGGAGACACACAGAGACACAGAGAGAGACACAGAGACAGAGAGACACAGAGAGAGAGAGACACAGAGACAGAGACACAGAGAGAGAGACACAGAGACAGAGAGACACAGAGACAGAGAGACACAGAGACAGAGACACAGAGAGAGAGACACAGAGACGGAGACACAGAGACAGAGAGACACAGAGAGAGACACAGAGACAGAGAGAAACAGAGAGAGACACAGAGAGAGACACAGAGACAGAGAGAAACAGAGAGAGACACAGAGAGAGACACAGAGACGGAGACACACAGAGACACAGAGAGAGACACAGAGACAGAGAGACACAGAGAGAGACACAGAGACAGAGAGACACAGAGACAGAGACACAGAGACAGAGACACAGAGAGAGAGACACAGAGACGGAGAGACACAGAGACAGAGAGACACAGAGAGAGACACAGAGACAGAGAGACACAGAGACAGAGACACAGAGAGAGAGACACAGAGACGGAGAGACACAGAGACAGAGAGACACAGAGAGAGACACAGAGACAGAGAGACACAGAGACGGAGACACACAGAGACACAGAGACAGAGACACAGAGACAGAGAGAAACAGAGAGAGACACAGAGAGAGACACAGAGACGGAGAGACACAGAGACACAGAGACAGAGACACAGAGACAGAGAGAAACAGAGAGAGACACAGAGAGAGACACAGAGACGGAGAGACACAGAGACACAGAGACAGAGACACAGAGACAGAGACACAGAGAGAGAGACACAGAGAGAGACACAGAGACAGAGAGAAACAGAGAGAGACACAGACAGAGACACAGAGACGGAGAGACACAGAGACACAGAGACAGAGACACAGAGGTGGAGAGACACAGAGACAGAGAGACACACAGACAGAGACACAGAGACAGAGAGACACACAGACAGAGACACAGAGACAGAGAGACACAGAGACAGAGACACAGAGACAGAGACACAGAGAGAGAGACACAGAGACGGAGAGACACAGAGACAGAGAGACACAGAGAGAGACACAGAGACAGAGAGACACAGAGACAGAGACACAGAGACAGAGACACAGAGAGAGAGACACAGAGACGGAGAGACACAGAGACAGAGAGACACAGAGAGAGACACAGAGACAGAGAGACACAGAGACGGAGACACAGAGACAGAGACACAGAGAGAGAAACACAGAGACGGAGAGACACAGAGACAGAGAGACACAGAGAGAGACACAGAGACAGAGAGACACAGAGACGGAGACACAGAGAGAGACACAGAGACGGAGAGACACAGAGAGAGAGAATCACAGAGATAGGGAGACAGAGACAGAGACTCAGGGAAACACATATTCATAGACAGACAATCACAAGGTCACAGGCAGAGAGATGGAAACAGAGACACAGACCAACATAGAGGTAAACAAATAAACAGCAGCAGAGACTCAGTGAGACAAAGGGTTGGATTGATACAGGGCTATGGGGAGAGAGCGGGGCAGTAGGATTAGTTTGGGGACTGATACAGGGCTATGGGGAGAGAGCGGGGCAGTGGGATTAGTTTGGGATTGATACAGGGCTATGGGGAGAGAGCGGGGCAGTGGGATTAGTTTGGGGATTGATACAGGGCTATGGGGAGAGAGTGGGACAGTGGGATTAGTTTGGGGATTGATACAGGGCTATGGGGAGAGAGCGGGACAGTGGGATTAGTTTGGGGATTGATCCAGGTCTATGGGGAGAGAGCAGGACAGTGGGATTAGTTTGGGATTGATACAGGGCTATGGGGAGAGAGTGGGACAGTGGGATTAGTTTGGGGATTGATACTGGGCTATGGGGAGAGAACGGGGCAGTGGGATTAGTTTGGGGATTGATACA
Organism: Isurus oxyrinchus; assembly: GCA_026770705.1. Classification (NCBI taxonomy): domain Eukaryota; kingdom Metazoa; phylum Chordata; class Chondrichthyes; order Lamniformes; family Lamnidae; genus Isurus; species Isurus oxyrinchus. The sequence continues at coordinate 10,785 of JANJGN010002203.1, forward strand.
GAGCTATGGGGAGAAGGCGGGGCAGTGGGATTAGTTTGGGGATTGATACAGGGCTATGGGGAGAGAGTGGGACAGTGGGATTAGTTTGGGATTGATACAGGGCTATGGGGAGAGAGTGGGGCAGTGGGATTAGTTTGGGGATTGATACAGGGCTATGGGGAGAGAGTGGGACAGTGGGATTAGTTTGGGGATTGATACAGGGCTATGGGGAGAGAGTGGGACAGTGGGATTAGTTTGGGATTGATACAGGGCTATGGGGAGAGAGCGGGGCAGTGGGATTAGTTTGGGGATTGATACAGGGCTATGGGGAGAGAGTGGGACAGTGGGATTAGTTTGGGGATTGATACAGGGCTATGGGGAGAGAGCGGGACAGTGGGATTAGTTTGGGATTGATACAGGGCTATGGGGAGAGAGTGGGACAGTGGGATTAGTTTGGGGATTGATCCAGGTCTATGGGGAGAGAGCAGGACAGTGGGATTAGTTTGGGATTGATACAGGGCTATGGGGAGAGAGTGGGACAGTGGGATTAGTTTGGGGATTGATACTGGGCTATGGGGAGAGAACGGGGCAGTGGGATTAGTTTGGGGATTGATACAGAGCTATGGGGAGAAGGCGGGGCAGTGGGATTAGTTTGGGGATTGATACAGGGCTATGGGGAGACAGCAGGGCAGTGGGATTAGTTTGGGGATTGATACAGGGCTATGGGGAGAGAGCGGGGCAGTGGGATTAGTTTGGGATTGATACAGGGCTATGGGGAGAGAGCAGGGCAGTGGGATTAGTTTGGGGATTGATCCAGGGCTATGGGGAGAGAGCGGGGCAGTGGGATTAGTTTGGGGATTGATACAGGGCTATCGGGAGAGAGTGGGACAGTGGGATTAGTTTGGGTATTGATACAGGGATATGGGGACAGAGTGGGGCAGTGGGATTAGTTTGGGGATTGATACAGGCATATGTGGAGAGAGTGGGGAAGTGGGATTAGTCTCGGATTGATACAGGGCTATGGGGAGAGAGTGGGGCAGTAGGATTAGTTTGGGATTGATACAGGGCTATGGGGAGACAGCGGGGCAGTTGGATTAGTTTGGGGATTGATACAGGGATATGGGGACAGAGTGGGGCAGTGGGATTAGTTTGGGGATTGATACAGGGCTATGGGGAGAGAGAGTGGGACAGTGGGATTAGTTTGGGATTGATACAGGGCTATGGGGAGACAGCGGGGCAGTGGGATTAGTTTGGGATTGATACAGGTCTATGGGGAGAAAGTGGGGCATTGGGATTAGTTTGGGATTGATACAGGGCTATGGGGAGAGAGTGGGACTGTGGGATTAGTTTGGGGATTGATACTGGGCTATGGGGAGAGAGCGTGGCAGTGGGATTAGTTTGGGATTGATACAGGGCTATGGGGATAGAGTGGGGCAGTGGGATTAGTTTGGGATTGATACAGGGCTATGGGGAGACAGCGGGGCAGTGGGATTAGTTTGGGATTGATACAGGTCTATGGGGAGAGAGTGGGGCATTGGGATTAGTTTGGGATTGATACAGGGCTACGGGGAGAGAGTGGGACGGTGGGATTAGTTTGGGGATTGATATTGGGCTATGGGGAGAGAGCGGGGCAGTGGGATTAGTTTGGGGATTGATACAGGGCTATGGGGAGAGAGCGGGGCAGTGCGATTAGTTTGGGGATTGATACAGGGCTATGGGGAGAGAGCGGGGCAGTGGGATTAGTTTGGGATTGATACAGAGCTATGGGGAGAGAGTGGAGCAGTCGCATTAGCTTGGGAATTGATACAGGGCTATGGGGAGAGAGTGGGGCAGTGGGATTAGTTGGGGATTGATACTGGGCTATAGGGAGAGAGTGGGACAGTGGGATTAGTTTGGAGATTTATACAGGGCAATGGGGAGAGAGCGGGGCAGTGGTATTAATTTGGGGATTGATACAGGGCAATGGGGAGAGAGAGGGACAGTGGGATTAGTTTGGGGATTGATAATCGGCTATGGGGAGAGAGCGGGGCAGTGGGATTAGTTTGGGGATTGATACTGGGCTATGGGGAGAGAGCGGGACAGTGGGATTAGTATGGGGATTGATACAGGGCTATGGGGAGAGAGCAGGGCAGTGGGATTAGTTTGGGGATTGATACTGGGCTATGGGGAGAGAGCGGGACAGTGGGATTAGTTTGGGATTGATACAGGGCTATGGGGAGAGAGAGTGGGACAGTGGGATTAGTTTGGGATTGATACTGGGCTATGGGGAGACAGCGGGGCAGTGGGATTAGTTTGGGATTGATACAGGTCTATGGGGAGAAAGTGGGGCATTGGGATTAGTTTGGGATTGATACAGGGCTATCGGGAGAGAGTGGGACTGTGGGATTAGTTTGGGGATTGATACTGGGCTATGGGGAGAGAGCGTGGCAGTGGGATTAGTTTGGGATTGATACAGGGCTATGGGGATAGAGTGGGGCAGTGGGATTAGTTTGGGATTGATACAGGGCTATGGGGAGACAGCGGGGCAGTGGGATTAGTTTGGGATTGATACAGGTCTATGGGGAGAGAGTGGGGCATTGGGATTAGTTTGGGATTGATACAGGGCTATGGGGAGAGAGTGGGACGGTGGGATTAGTTTGGGGATTGATATTGGGCTATGGGGAGAGAGCGGGGCAGTGGGATTAGTTTGGGGATTGATACAGGGCTATGGGGAGAGAGCGGGGCAGTGCGATTAGTTTGGGGATTGATACAGGGCTATGGGGAGAGAGCGGGGCAGTGGGATTAGTTTGGGATTGATACAGAGCTATGGGGAGAGAGTGGAGCAGTCGCATTAGCTTGGGAATTGATACAGGGCTATGGGGAGAGAGTGGGGCAGTGGGATTAGTTGGGGATTGATACTGGGCAATAGGGAGAGAGTGGGACAGTGGGATTAGTTTGGAGATTTATACAGGGCAATGGGGAGAGAGCGGGGCAGTGGTATTAATTTGGGGATTGATACAGGGCAATGGGGAGAGAGAGGGACAGTGGGATTAGTTCGGGGATTGATAATCGGCTATGGGGAGAGAGCGGGGCAGTGGGATTAGTTTGGGGATTGATACTGGGCTATGGGGAGAGAGCGGGACAGTGGGATTAGTATGGGGATTGATACAGGGCTATGGGGAGAGAGCAGGGCAGTGGGATTAGTTTGGGGATTGATACTGGGCTATGGGGAGAGAGCGGGACAGTGGGATTAGTTTGGGGATTGATACAGGGCTATGGGGAGAGACTGGGTCAGTGGGATTAGTTCGGGGATTGATACAGGGCTATGTGGAGAGAGCGGGGCAGTGGGATTAGTTTGGGGATTGATACAGGGCTATGGGGTGAGAGTGGGACAGTGGGATTAGTTAGGGATTGATACAGGGCTATGGGGAGAGAGTGGGACAGTGGGATTAGTTTGGGGTTTGATACAGGGCTATGGGGAGAGAGTGGGGCAGTGGGATTAGTTTCGGGATTGATACAGGGCTATGGAGAGGGAGCGGGGCAGTGGGATTAGTTTGGGGATTGATACAGGGCTATGGGGAGAGAGTGGGACAGTGGGATTAGTTTAGGGATTGATACAGGGCTATGGGGAGAGAGTGGGACAGTGGGATTAGTTTAGGGATTGATACAGGGCTATGGGGAGGGAGCGGGGCAGTGGGATTTGTTTGGGGATTGATACAGGGCTATGGGGAGAGAGCGGGACAGTGGGATTAGTTTGGGATTGATACAGGGCTATGGGAAGAGAGCGGGGCAGTGGGATTAGTTTGGGGATTGATACAGGGCAATGGTGAGGGATGGGACAGTGGGATTAGTTTGGGGATTGATACAGGGCTATGTGGAGAGAGCGGGGCAGTGGGATTAGTTAGGGATTGATACAGGGCGATGGGGAGGGAGCGGGGCAGTGGGATCAGTTTGGGGATGATACAGGGCTGTGGGGAGAGAGTGGGACAGTGGGATTAGATTGGGGATTGATACTGGGCTATGGGGAGAGAGCGGGGCAGTGGGATTAGTTTGGGGATTGATACAGGGCTATGGGTAGAAAGCGGGACAGTGGGATTAGTTTGGGATTGATACAAGGCTATGGGGAGAGACTGGGACAGTGGGATTAGTTCGGGGATTGATACAGGGCTATGTGGAGAGAGCGGGACAGTGGGATTAGTTTGGGATTGATACAAGGCTATGGGGAGAGAGTGGGACAGTGGGATTAGTTTGGAGACTTATACAGGGCTATGGGGAGAGAGCGGGGCAGTGGGATTAGTTTGGGATTGATACAGGGCTATGGGGAGGGAGCGGGGCAGTGGGATTAGTTTGGGGATTGATACAGGGCTATGGGGAGGGAGCGGGGCAGTGGGATTAGTTTGGGGATTGATATAGGGCTATGTGGAGAGAACGAGGCAGTGGGATTAGTTTGGGATTGATACAGGGCTATGGGGAGGGAGCGGGGCAGGGGGATTAGTTTGGGGATTGATACAGGGCTATGGGGTGAGAGCGGGACAGTGGGATTAGTTTGGGGATTGATACAGGGCTATGGGGAGAGATTGAGGCAGTGGGATTAGTTTGGGGATTGATACAGGGCTATGGGGAGAGCAGGGCAGTAGGATTAGTTTGGTGATTGATACAGGGCTATGGGGAGGGAGTGGGTCAGTGGGATTAGTTTGGGGATTGATACAGGGCTATGGGGAGGGAGTGGGACAGTGGGATTAGTTTGGAGATTAATACAGGGCTATGGGGAGGGAGCGGGACAGTGGGATTAGTTTGGGGATTGATACTGGGCTATGGGGAGAGAGTGCGACACTGGGATTAGTTTGGGGATTGATACCGGGCTAAGGGGAGAGAGCGGGGCAGTGGGATTAGTTTGGGGATTGATACTGGGCTATGGGGAGGGATCGGGACAGTGGGATTAGTTTGGGGATTGATACAGGGCTATGGGGAGGGAGCGGGGCAGTGGGATTAGTTTGGGGATTGATACAGGGCAATGGGGAGAGAGTGGGACAGTGGGATTAGTTTGGGGATTGATACTGGGCTATGGGTAGAGAGCGGGGCAGTGGGATTAGTTTGGGGATTGATACAGGGCTATGGGGTGAGAGCGGGACAGTGGGATTAGTTTGGGGATTGATACAGGGCTATGGGGAGAGACTGGGTCAGTGGGATTAGTTCGGGGATTGATACAGGGCTATGGGGAGAGAGTGGGACAGTGGGATTAGTTCGGGGATTGATACAGGGCTATGTGGAGAGAGCGGGGCAGTGGGATTAGTTAGGGATTGATACAGGGCTATGGGGAGAGAGTGGGACAGTGGGATTAGTTCGGGGATTGATACAGGGCTATGTGGAGAGAGCAGGGCAGTGGGATTAGTTTGTGGTTTGATACAGGGCTATGGAGAGGGAGCGGGGCAGTGGGATTAGTTTGGGGATTGATACAGGGCTATGGGGAGAGAGTGGGACAGTGGGATTAGTTTGGGGATTGATACAGGGCTACGGGGAGGGAGCGGGGCAGTGGGATTAGTTTGGGGATTGGTACAGGGCTATGGGGAGGGAGTGGGGCAGTGGGATTAGTTTGGGGAGTGATACAGGGCTATGGGGAGAGAGTGGGGCAGTGGGATTAGTTTGGGGATTGGTACAGGGCTATGGGGAGGGAGTGGGGCAGTGGGATTAGTTTGGGGAGTGATACTGGGCTATGGGGAGAGAGCGGGACAGTGGGATTAGTTTGGGGATTGATACAGGACTATGGGGAGAGAGTGGGACAGTGGGATTAGTTTGGGGATTGATACAGGGCTATGGGGAGGGAGCGGGGCAGGGGGATTAGTTTGGGGATTGATTCAGGGCTATGGGGAGAGAGTGGGGCAGTGGGATTAGTTTGGGGATTAATACAGGGCTATGGGGAGAGATTGAGGCAGTGGGATTAGTTTGGGGATTGATACAGGGCTATGGGGAGAGCAGGGCAGTGGGATTAGTTCGGGGATTGATACAGGGCTATGTGGAGAGAGCGGGGCAGTGGGATTAGTTTGTGGTTTGATACAGGGCTATGGAGAGGGAGCGGGGCAGTGGGATTAGTTTGGGGATTGATACTGGGCTATGGGGAGATAGCGGGACAGTCGGATTAGTTTGGGGATTGATACAGGACTATGGGGAGAGAGTGGGACAGTGGGATTAGTTTGGGGATTGATACAGGGCTATGGGGAGAGAGCGGGGCAGTGGGATTAGTTTGGGGATTGATTCAGGGCTATGGGGAGAGAGTGGGACAGTGGGATTAGTTTGGGGATTGATACTGGGCTATGGGGAGAGTGCGGGACAGTGGGATTAGTTTGGGGATTGATACAGGGCTATGGGGAGAGAGTGGGGCAGTGGGATTAGTAGGGGATTGACACTGGGCTATGGGGAGAGAGTGTGGCAGTGGGATTAGTTTGGGGATTGATACTGGGCTATGGGGAGAGAGCGGGGCTGTGGGATTAGTTTGGGGAGTGATACAGGGCTATGGGGAGAGAGTGTGGCAGTGGGATTAGTTTGGGGATTGATACAGGGCTATGGGGAGAGAGAGGGACAGTGGGATTAGTTTGGGGATTGATACATGGCTATGGGGAGAGAGCGGGGCATAGGGATTAGTTTGGGGATTGATACAGGGCTATGGGGAGAGAGTGGGGCAGTGGGATTAGTTGGGGATTGATACAGGGCTATGGGGAGAGAGTGGGGCAGTGGGATTAGTTTGGGGATTGATACAGGGCTATGGGGAGGGAGCGGGGCAGTGGGATTAGTATGGGGATTGATACAGGGCTATGGGGAGAGAGCGGGACAGTGGGATTAGTTCGGGGAATGATACTGGGCTATGGGGAGAGAGCGGGACAGTGGGATTAGTTTGGGGATTGATACAGGGCTATGGGGAGAGAGTGGGAAAGTGGGATTAGTTGGGGGATTGATACAGGGCTATGGGGAGAGAGCGGGGCATAGGGATTAGTTGGGGATTGATACAGGGCTATGGGGAGAGATCGGGGCAGTGGGATTAGTTTGGGATTGATACAGGGCTATGGGGAGAGAGTGGGACAGTGGGATTAGTTTGGAGATTTATACAGGGCTATGGGGAGGGAGCGGGGCACTGGGATTAGTTTGGGGATTGATACTGGGCTATGGGGAGAGAGCGGGAGAGTGGGATTAGTTTGGGGATTGATACAGGGCTATGGGGAGAGAGCGGGGCAGTGGGATTAGTTTGAAGATTGATACAGGGCTATGGGGAGTGAGCGGGGCAGTGGGATTAGTTTGGGGATTGATACAGGGCTATGGGGAGAGAGTGGGGCAGTGGGATTAGTTTGGGATTGATACAGGGCTATGGGGAGGGAGCGGGACAGTGGGATTAGTTTGGGATTGATACAGGGCTATGGGGAGAGAAGGGGGCAGTGGGATTAGTTTGGGGATTGATACAGGGCTATGGGGAGAGAGCGCGGCAGTGGGATTAGTTTGGGGATTGATACAGGGCTATGGGGAGAGAAGGGGGCAGTGGGATTAGTTTGGGGATTGATACAGGGCTATGGGGAGAGAGCGCGGCAGTGGGATTAGTTTGGGGACTGATACAGGGCTATGGGGAGTGAGTGGGTCAGTGGGATTAGTTGGGGATTGATACTGTGCTATGGGGAGAGAGTGGGGCAGTGGGATTAGTTTGGAGATTTATACAGGGCTATGGGGAGGGAGCGGGACAGTGGGATTAGTTTGGGGATTGATACAGGGCTATGGGGAGGGAGTGGGGCAGTGGGATTAGTTTGGGGATTGATACAGGGCTATGGGGAGGGAGTGGGGCAGTGGGATTAGTTTGGGGATTGATACAGGGCTATGGGGAGGGACCGGGACAGTGGGATTAGTTTGGGATTGATACAGGGCTATGGGGAGAGAGTGGGGCAGTGGGATTAGTTTGGAGATTTATACAGGGCTATGGGGAGGTACCGGGACAGTGGGATTAATTTGGGGATTGATACAGGGCTATGGGGAGAGAGCGGGGCAGTGGGATTAGTTTGGAATTGATACAGGGCCATGGGGAGGGAGCGGGGCAGTGGGATTAGTTTGGGGATTGATACAGGGCTATGGGGTGAGAGTGGGGCAGTGGGATTAGTTTGGGGATTGATACAGGGCTATGGGGAGAGAGCGGGACAGTGGGATTAGTTTGGGGATTGATACAGGGCTATGGGGAGAGAGCGGGGCAGTGGGATTAGATTGTGGATTGATACTGGGCTATGGGGAGAGAGTGGGGCAGTGGGATTAGTTTGGGATTGATACAGGGCTATGGGGAGAGAGCGGGGCAGTGGGATTAGTTTGGGATTGATACAGAGCTATGGGGAGAGAGTGGAGCAGTCGCATTTGCTTGGGAATTGATACAGGGCTATGGGGAGAGAGTGGGGCAGTGGGATTAGTTGGGGATTGATACTGGGCTATAGGGAGAGAGTGGGACAGTGGGATTAGTTTGGAGATTTATACAGGGCAATGGGGAGAGAGCGGGGCAGTGGTATTAATTTGGGGATTGATACAGGGCAATGGGGAGAGAGAGGGACAGTGGGATTAGTTTGGAGATTGATAATCGGCTATGGGGAGAGAGCGGGGCAGTGGGATTAGTTTGGGGATTGATACTGGGCTATGGGGAGAGAGCGGGACAGTGGGATTAGTTTGGGGATTGATACAGGGCTATGGGGAGAGAGCAGGGCAGTGGGATTAGTTTGGGGATTGATACTGGGCTATGGGGAGAGAGCGGGACAGTGGGATTAGTTTGGGGATTGATACAGGGCTATGGGGAGAGACTGGGTCAGTGGGATTAGTTCGGGGACTGATACAGGGCTATGTGGAGAGAGCGGGGCAGTGGGATTAGTTTGGGGATTGATACAGGGCTATGGGGAGAGAGCGGGGCAGTGGGATTAGTTAGGGATTGATACAGGGCTATGGGGAGAGAGTGGGACAGTGGGATTAGTTTGGGGTTTGATACAGGGCTATGGGGAGAGAGTGGGGCAGTGGGATTAGTTTGGGGATTGATACAGGGCTATGGAGAGGGAGCGGGGCAGTGGGATTAGTTTGGGGATTGATACAGGGCTATGGGGAGAGAGTGGGACAGTGGGATTAGTTTAGGGATTGATACAGGGCTATGGGGAGAGAGTGGGACAGTGGGATTAGTTTAGGGATTGATACAGGGCTATGGGGAGGGAGCGGGGCAGTGGGATTTGTTTGGGGATTGATACAGGGCTATGGGGAGAGAGCGGGACAGTGGGATTAGTTTGGGATTGATACAGGGCTATGGGAAGAGAGCGGGGCAGTGGGATTAGTTTGGGGATTGATACAGGGATATGGGGAGAGAGAGGGACAGTGGGATTAGTTTGGGGATTGATACAGGGCTATGGGGAGAGAGCGGGACAGTGGGATTAGTTTGGGGATTGATACAGGGCTATGGGGCGAGAGTGGGACAGTGGGATTAGTTTGGGATTGATAAAGAGCTACGGGGAGAGAGCGGGGCAGTGGGATTAGTTTGGGGATTGATACAGGGCTATGGGGAGGGAGTGGGACAGTGGGATTAGTTTGGGGATTGATACAGGGCTGTGGGGAGAGAGTGGGACAGTGGGATTAGATTGGGGATTGATACAGGGCTATGGGGAGAGAGTGGGGCAGTGGGATTAGTTTGAGGATTGATACTGGGCTATGGGGAGAGAGCGGGGCAGTGGGATTAGTTTGGGGATTGATACAGGGCTATGGGTAGAAAGCGGGACAGTGGGATCAGTTTGCGATTGATACAAGGCTTTGGGGAGAGACTGGGACAGTGGGATTAGTTCGGGGATTGATACAGGGCTATGTGGAGAGAGCGGGACAGTGGGATTAGTTTGGGATTGATACAAGGCTATGGGGAGAGAGTGGGGCAGTGGGATTAGTTTGGGGATTGATACAGGGCTATGGGGAGAGATTGAGGCAGTGGGATTAGTTTGGGGATTGATACAGGGCTATGGGGAGAGCAGGGCAGTGGGATTAGTTCGGGGATTGATACAGGGCTATGTGGAGAGAGCGGGGCAGTGGGATTAGTTTGTGGTTTGATACAGGGCTATGGAGAGGGAGCGGGGCAGTGGGATTAGTTTGGGGATTGATACTGGGCTATGGGGAGATAGCGGGACAGTCGGATTAGTTTGGGGATTGATACAGGACTATGGGGAGAGAGTGGGACAGTGGGATTAGTTTGGGGATTGATACAGGGCTATGGGGAGAGAGCGGGGCAGTGGGATTAGTTTGGGGATTGATTCAGGGCTATGGGGAGAGAGTGGGACAGTGGGATTAGTTTGGGGATTGATACTGGGCTATGGGGAGAGTGCGGGACAGTGGGATTAGTTTGGGGATTGATACAGGGCTATGGGGAGAGAGTGGGGCAGTGGGATTAGTAGGGGATTGACACTGGGCTATGGGGAGAGAGTGTGGCAGTGGGATTAGTTTGGGGATTGATACTGGGCTATGGGGAGAGAGCGGGGCTGTGGGATTAGTTTGGGGAGTGATACAGGGCTATGGGGAGAGAGTGTGGCAGTGGGATTAGTTTGGGGATTGATACAGGGCTATGGGGAGAGAGAGGGACAGTGGGATTAGTTTGGGGATTGATACATGGCTATGGGGAGAGAGCGGGGCATAGGGATTAGTTTGGGGATTGATACAGGGCTATGGGGAGAGAGTGGGGCAGTGGGATTAGTTGGGGATTGATACAGGGCTATGGGGAGAGAGTGGGGCAGTGGGATTAGTTTGGGGATTGATACAGGGCTATGGGGAGGGAGCGGGGCAGTGGGATTAGTATGGGGATTGATACAGGGCTATGGGGAGAGAGCGGGACAGTGGGATTAGTTCGGGGAATGATACTGGGCTATGGGGAGAGAGCGGGACAGTGGGATTAGTTTGGGGATTGATACAGGGCTATGGGGAGAGAGTGGGAAAGTGGGATTAGTTGGGGGATTGATACAGGGCTATGGGGAGAGAGCGGGGCATAGGGATTAGTTGGGGATTGATACTGGGCTATGGGGAGAGAGTGGGGCAGTGGGATTAGTTTGGGGATTGATACAGGGCTATGGGGAGAGAGTGGGACAGTGGGATTAGTTTGGAGATTTATACAGGGCTATGGGGAGGGAGCGGGGCACTGGGATTAGTTTGGGGATTGATACTGGGCTATGGGGAGAGAGCGGGAGAGTGGGATTAGTTTGGGGATTGATACAGGGCTATGGGGAGAGAGCGGGGCAGTGGGATTAGTTTGAAGATTGATACAGGGCTATGGGGAGTGAGCGGGGCAGTGGGATTAGTTTGGGGATTGATACAGGGCTATGGGGAGAGAGTGGGGCAGTGGGATTAGTTTGGGATTGATACAGGGCTATGGGGAGGGAGCGGGACAGTGGGATTAGTTTGGGATTGATACAGGGCTATGGGGAGAGAAGGGGGCAGTGGGATTAGTTTGGGGATTGATACAGGGCTATGGGGAGAGAGCGCGGCAGTGGGATTAGTTTGGGGATTGATACAGGGCTATGGGGAGAGAAGGGGGCAGTGGGATTAGTTTGGGGATTGATACAGGGCTATGGGGAGAGAGCGCGGCAGTGGGATTAGTTTGGGGACTGATACAGGGCTATGGGGAGTGAGTGGGTCAGTGGGATTAGTTGGGGATTGATACTGTGCTATGGGGAGAGAGTGGGGCAGTGGGATTAGTTTGGAGATTTATACAGGGCTATGGGGAGGGAGCGGGACAGTGGGATTAGTTTGGGGATTGATACAGGGCTATGGGGAGGGAGTGGGGCAGTGGGATTAGTTTGGGGATTGATACAGGGCTATGGGGAGGGAGTGGGGCAGTGGGATTAGTTTGGGGATTGATACAGGGCTATGGGGAGGGACCGGGACAGTGGGATTAGTTTGGGATTGATACAGGGCTATGGGGAGAGAGTGGGGCAGTGGGATTAGTTTGGAGATTTATACAGGGCTATGGGGAGGTACCGGGACAGTGGGATTAATTTGGGGATTGATACAGGGCTATGGGGAGAGAGCGGGGCAGTGGGATTAGTTTGGAATTGATACAGGGCCATGGGGAGGGAGCGGGGCAGTGGGATTAGTTTGGGGATTGATACAGGGCTATGGGGTGAGAGTGGGGCAGTGGGATTAGTTTGGGGATTGATACAGGGCTATGGGGAGAGAGCGGGACAGTGGGATTAGTTTGGGGATTGATACAGGGCTATGGGGAGAGAGCGGGGCAGTGGGATTAGATTGTGGATTGATACTGGGCTATGGGGAGAGAGTGGGGCAGTGGGATTAGTTTGGGATTGATACAGGGCTATGGGGAGAGAGCGGGGCAGTGGGATTAGTTTGGGATTGATACAGAGCTATGGGGAGAGAGTGGAGCAGTCGCATTTGCTTGGGAATTGATACAGGGCAATGGGGAGAGAGTGGGGCAGTGGGATTAGTTGGGGATTGATACTGGGCTATAGGGAGAGAGTGGGACAGTGGGATTAGTTTGGAGATTTATACAGGGCAATGGGGAGAGAGCGGGGCAGTGGTATTAATTTGGGGATTGATACAGGGCAATGGGGAGAGAGAGGGACAGTGGGATTAGTTTGGAGATTGATAATCGGCTATGGGGAGAGAGCGGGGCAGTGGGATTAGTTTGGGGATTGATACTGGGCTATGGGGAGAGAGCGGGACAGTGGGATTAGTATGGGGATTGATACAGGGCTATGGGGAGAGAGCAGGGCAGTGGGATTAGTTTGGGGATTGATACTGGGCTATGGGGAGAGAGCGGGACAGTGGGATTAGTTTGGGGATTGATACAGGGCTATGGGGAGAGACTGGGTCAGTGGGATTAGTTCGGGGACTGATACAGGGCTATGTGGAGAGAGCGGGGCAGTGGGATTAGTTTGGGGATTGATACAGGGCTATGGGGTGAGAGTGGGACAGTGGGATTAGTTAGGGATTGATACAGGGCTATGGGGAGAGAGTGGGACAGTGGGATTAGTTTGGGGTTTGATACAGGGCTATGGGGAGAGAGTGGGGCAGTGGGATTAGTTTGGGGATTGATACAGGGCTATGGAGAGGGAGCGGGGCAGTGGGATTAGTTTGGGGATTGATACAGGGCTATGGGGAGAGAGTGGGACAGTGGGATTAGTTTAGGGATTGATACAGGGCTATGGGGAGAGAGTGGGACAGTGGGATTAGTTTAGGGATTGATACAGGGCTATGGGGAGGGAGCGGGGCAGTGGGATTTGTTTGGGGATTGATACAGGGCTATGGGGAGAGAGCGGGACAGTGGGATTAGTTTGGGATTGATACAGGGCTATGGGAAGAGAGCGGGGCAGTGGGATTAGTTTGGGGATTGATACAGGGATATGGGGAGAGAGAGGGACAGTGGGATTAGTTTGGGGATTGATACAGGGCTATGGGGAGAGAGCGGGACAGTGGGATTAGTTTGGGGATTGATACAGGGCTATGGGGCGAGAGTGGGACAGTGGGATTAGTTTGGGATTGATAAAGAGCTACGGGGAGAGAGCGGGGCAGTGGGATTAGTTTGGGGATTGATACAGGGCTATGGGGAGGGAGTGGGACAGTGGGATTAGTTTGGGGATTGATACAGGGCTGTGGGGAGAGAGTGGGACAGTGGGATTAGATTGGGGATTGATACAGGGCTATGGGGAGAGAGTGGGGCAGTGGGATTAGTTTGAGGATTGATACTGGGCTATGGGGAGAGAGCGGGGCAGTGGGATTAGTTTGGGGATTGATACAGGGCTATGGGTAGAAAGCGGGACAGTGGGATCAGTTTGCGATTGATACAAGGCTTTGGGGAGAGACTGGGACAGTGGGATTAGTTCGGGGATTGATACAGGGCTATGTGGAGAGAGCGGGACAGTGGGATTAGTTTGGGATTGATACAAGGCTATGGGGAGAGAGTGGGACAGTGGGATTAGTTTGGAGATTTATAGAGGGATATGGGGAGAGAGAGGGACAGTGGGATTAGTTTGGGGATTGATACAGGGCTATGGGGAGAGCAGGGCAGTAGGATTAGTTTGGTGATTGATACAGGGCAATGGGGAGGGATGGGACAGTGGGATTAGTTTGGGGATTGATACAGGGCTATGTGGAGAGAGCGGGGCAGTGGGATTAGTTAGGGATTGATACAGGGCGATGGGGAGGGAGCGGGGCAGTGGGATCAGTTTGGGGATGATACAGGGCTGTGGGGAGAGAGTGGGACAGTGGGGTAGATTGGGGATTGATACTGGGCTATGGGGAGAGAGCGGGGCAGTGGGATTAGTTTGGGGATTGATACAGGGCTATGGGTAGAAAGCGGGACAGTGGGATTAGTTTGGGATTGATACAAGGCTATGGGGAGAGACTGGGACAGTGGGATTAGTTCGGGGATTGATACAGGGCTATGTGGAGAGAGCGGGACAGTGGGATTAGTTTGGGATTGATACAAGGCTATGGGGAGAGAGTGGGACAGTGGGATTAGTTTGGAGATTTATACAGGGCTATGGGGAGAGAGCGGGGCAGTGGGATTAGTTTGGGATTGATACAGGGCTATGGGGAGGGAGCGGGGCAGTGGGATTAGTTTGGGGATTGATACAGGGCTATGGGGAGGGAGCGGGGCAGTGGGATTAGTTTGGGGATTGATATAGGGCTATGTGGAGAGAACGGGGCAGTGGGATTAGTTTGGGATTGATACAGGGCTATGGGGAGGGAGCGGGGCAGGGGGATTAGTTTGGGGATTGATACAGGGCTATGGGGTGAGAGCGGGACAGTGGGATTAGTTTGGGGATTGATACAGGGCTATGGGGAGAGATTGAGGCAGTGGGATTAGTTTGGGGATTGATACAGGGCTATGGGGAGAGCAGGGCAGTAGGATTAGTTTGGTGATTGATACAGGGCTATGGGGAGGGAGTGGGTCAGTGGGATTAGTTTGGGGATTGATACAGGGCTATGGGGAGGGAGTGGGACAGTGGGATTAGTTTGGAGATTAATACAGGGCTATGGGGAGGGAGCGGGACAGTGGGATTAGTTTGGGGATTGATACTGGGCTATGGGGAGAGAGCGGGACAGTGGTATTAGTTTGGGGATTGATACAGGGCTATGGGGAGAGAGCGGGGCATAGGGATTAGTTTGGGGATTGATACAGGGCTATGGGGAGAATGTGGGGCAGTGGGATTAGTTGGGGATTGATACTGGGCTATGGGGAGAGAGCGGGACAGTGGTATTAGTTTGGGGATTGATACACGGCTATGGGGAGGGATCGGGACAGTGGGATTAGTTTGGGGATTGATACAGGGCTATGGGGAGGGAGCGGGGCAGTGGGATTAGTTTGGGGATTGATACAGGGCTATGGGGAGAGAGCGGGGCAGTGGGATTGTTTTGGGATTGGTACAGGGCTATGGGGAGAGAGCGGGGCAGTGGGATTAGTTTGGGGATTGATACAGGGCTATGGGGTGAGAGCGGGACAGTGGGATTAGTTTGGGGATTGATACAGGGCTATGGGGAGAGACTGGGTCAGTGGGATTAGTTCGGGGATTGATACAGGGCTATGGGGAGAGAGTGGGACAGTGGGATTAGTTCAGGGATTGATACAGGTCTATGTGGAGAGAGCGGGGCAGTGGGATTAGTTAGGGATTGATACAGGGCTATGGGGAGAGAGTGGGACAGTGGGATTATTTCGGGGATTGATACAGGGCTATGTGGAGAGAGCGGGGCAGTGGGATTAGTTTGTGGTTTGATACAGGGCTATGGGGAGAGAGTGGGACAGTGGGATTAGTTTGGGGATTGATACAGGGCTACGGGGAGGGAGCGGGGAGGTGGGATTAGTTTGGGGATTGGTACAGGGCTATGGGGAGGGAGTGGGGCAGTGGGATTAGTTTGGGGAGTGATACAGGGCTATGGGGAGAGAGTGGGGCAGTGGGATTAGTTTGGGGATTGGTACAGGGCTATGGGGAGGGAGTGGGGCAGTGGGATTAGTTTGGGGAGTGATACTGGGCTATGGGGAGAGAGCGGGACAGTGGGATTAGTTTGGGGATTGATACAGGACTATGGGGAGAGAGTGGGACAGTGGGATTAGTTTGGGGATTGATACAGGGCTATGGGGAGGGAGCGGGGCAGGGGGATTAGTTTGGGGATTGATTCAGGGCTATGGGGAGAGAGTGGGACAGTGGGATTAGTTTGGGGATTGATACAGGGCTATGGGGAGAGATTGAGGCAGTGGGATTAGTTTGGGGATTGATACAGGGCTATGGGGAGAGCAGGGCAGTAGGATTAGTTTGGTGATTGATACAGGGCTATGGGGAGGGAGTGGGTCAGTGGGATTAGTTTGGGGATTGATACAGGGCTATGGGGAGGGAGTGGGACAGTGGGATTAGTTTGGAGATTAATACAGGGCTATGGGGAGGGAGCGGGGCAGTGGGATTAGTTCGGGGATTGATACAGGGCTATGTGGAGAGAGCGGGGCAGTGGGATTAGTTTGTGGTTTGATACAGGGCTATGGAGAGGGAGCGGGGCAGTGGGATTAGTTTGGGGATTGATACTGGGCTATGGGGAGAGAGCGGGACAGTCGGATTAGTTTGGGGATTGATACAGGACTATGGGGAGAGAGTGGGACAGTGGGATTAGTTTGGGGATTGATACAGGGCTATGGGGAGAGAGCGGGGCAGTGGGATTAGTTTGGGGATTGATTCAGGGCTATGGGGAGAGAGTGGGACAGTGGGATTAGTTTGGGGATTGATACTGGGCTATGGGGAGAGTGCGGGACAGTGGGATTAGTTTGGGGATTGATACAGGGCTATGGGGAGAGAGTGGGGCAGTGGGATTAGTAGGGGATTGACACTGGGCTATGGGGAGAGAGTGTGGCAGTGGGATTAGTTTGGGGATTGATACAGGGCTATGGGGAGAGAGTGTGGCAGTGGGATTAGTTTGGGGATTGATACATGGCTATGGGGAGAGAGCGGGGCATAGGGATTAGTTTGGGGATTGATACAGGGCTATGGGGAGAGAGTGGGGCAGTGGGATTAGTTGGGGATTGATACTGGGCTATGGGGAGGGAGCGGGGCAGTGGGATTAGTATGGGGATTGATACAGGGCTATGGGGAGAGAGCGGGACAGTGGGATTAGTTTGGGGATTGATACAGGGCTATGGGGAGAGAGCGGGACAGTGGGATTAGTTTGGGGATTGATACAGGGCTATGGGGAGAGAGTGGGACAGTGGGATTAGTTTGGGGATTGATACAGGGCTATGGGGAGAGAGTGGGGCAATGGGATTAGTTTGGGGATTGATACTGGGCTATGGGGAGAGAGCGGGACAGTGGGATTAGTTTGGGGATTGATACAGGGCTATGGGGAGAGAGTGGGAAAGTGGGATTAGTTGGGGGATTGATACAGGGCTATGGGGAGAGAGCGGGGCATAGGGATTAGTTGGGGATTGATACTGGGCTATGGGGAGAGAGTGGGGCAGTGGGATTAGTTTGGGGATTGATACAGGGCTATGGGGAGAGAGTGGGACAGTGGGATTAGTTTGGAGATTTATACAGGGCTATGGGGAGAGAGCGGGGCAGTGGGATTAGTTTGGGGATTGATACTGGGCTATGGGGAGAGAGCGGGAGAGTGGGATTAGTTTGGGGATTGATACAGGGCTATGGGGAGAGAGTGGGAGCATTGGGATTAGTTTGAAGATTGATACAGGGCTATGGGGAGAGAGTGGGACAGTGGGATTAGTTTGGGATTGATACAGTGCTATCGGGAGAGAGCGGGGCATAGGGATTAGTTTGGGGATTGATACAGGGCTATGGGGAGAGAGTGGGACAGTGGGATTAGTTTGGGATTGATACTGGGCTATGGGGAGAGAGTGGGACAGTGGGATTAGTTTGGGGATTGATACAGGGCTATGGGGAGAGAGTGGGGCAGTGGGATTAGTTTGGGGATTGATACAGGGCTATGGGGAGAGAGTGTGACAGTGGGATTAGTTTGGGGATTGATACTGGTCTATGGGGAGAGAGTGGGACAGTGGGATTAGTTTGGGGATTGATACAGGGCTATGGGGAGAGAAGGGGGCAGTGGGATTAGTTTGGGGATTGATACAGGGCTATGGGGAGAGAGCGCGGCAGTGGGATTAGTTTGGGGACTGATACAGGGCTATGGGGAGGGAGTGGGGGCAGTGGGATTAGTTTGGGGATTGATACAGGGCTATGGGGAGTGAGTGGGTCAGTGGGATTAGTTGGGGATTGATACTGTGCTATGGGGAGAGAGTGGGGCAGTGGGATTAGTTTGGAGATTTATACAGGGCTATGGGGAGGGAGCGGGACAGTGGGATTAGTTTGGGGATTGATACAGGGCTATGGGGAGGGAGTGGGGCAGTGGGATTAGTTTGGGGATTGATACAGGGCTATGGGGAGGGAGTGGGGCAGTGGGATTAGTTTGGGGATTGATACAGGGCTATGGGGACGGACCGGGACAGTGGGATTAGTTTGGGATTGATACAGGGCTATGGGGAGAGAGTGGGGCAGTGGGATTAGTTTGGAGATTTATACAGGGCTATGGGGAGGTACCGGGACAGTGGGATTAATTTGGGGATTGATACAGCGCTATGGGGAGAGAGCGGGGCAGTGGGATTAGTTTGGAATTGATACAGGGCCATGGGGAGGGAGCGGGGCAGTGGGATTAGTTTGGGGATTGATACAGGGCTATGGGGAGAGAGCGGGACAGTGGGATTAGTTTGGAGATTGATACAGGGCTATGGGGTGAGAGTGGGTCAGTGGGATTAGTTTGGGGATTGATACAGGGCTATGGGGAGAGAGCGGGACAGTGGGATTAGTTTGGGGATTGATACAGTGCTATGGGGAGAGAGCGGGGCAGTGGGATTAGTTTGTGGATTGATACTGGGCTATGGGGAGAGAGTGGGGCAGTGGGATTAGTTTGGGATTGATACAGGGCTATGGGGAGAGAGTAGGGCAGTGGGATTAGTTTGGGGATTGATACAGGGCTATGGGGAGAGAGCGGGGCAGTGGGATTAGTTTGGGGATTGATACAGAGCTATGGGGAGAGATCGGGACAGTGTTATTAGTCTGGGATTGATACAGGGCTATGGGGAGAGAGCGGGGCAGTGGATTCGTTTGGGATTGATACAGGGCGATGGAGAGAGAGCTGGGCATTGGGATTAGTTTGGGGATTGATACAGGACTATGGGTAGAGAGCGGGGCAGTGGGGTTAGTTTGGGGATTGATACAGGACTGTGGGGAGAGGGTGGGGCAGTGGGATTAGTTTGGGAATGATACAGGGCTATGGGGAGGGAGCGGGTCAGTGGGATTAGTTTGGGGATTGATACAGGGCTATGGGGAGGGAGCGGGACAGTGGGATTAGTTTGGGATTGATACAGGGCTATGGGGTGAGAGTGGGGCAGTGGGATTAGTTTGGGATTGATACAGGGCCAAGGAAGAGAGCGGGGAAGTGGGATTAGTTTGGGGATTGATACAGAGCTATGGGGAGGGAGCGGGACAGTGGGATTAGTTTGGGATTGATACAGGGCTATGGGGAGAGAGCGGGACAGTGGGATTAGTTTGGGATTGATACAGGGCTATGGGGAGAGAGTGGGGCAGTAGGATTAGTTTGGGATTGATACTGGGCTATGGGGAGAGAGCGGGGCAGGGGGATCAGTTTGGGGAATGATACAGGGCTATGGGGAGGTACCGGGACAGTGGGATTAATTTGGGGATTGATACAGGGCTATGGGGAGAGAGCGGGGCAGTGGGATTAGTTTGGAATTGATACAGGGCTATGGGGAGGGAGCGGGGCAGTGGGATTAGTTTGGGGATTGATACAGGGCTATGGGGAGAGAGTGGGACAGTGGGATTAGTTTGGGGATTGATACAGGGCTATGGGGAGAGAGTGGGACAGTGGGATTAGTTTGGGGATTGATACAGTGCTATGGGGAGAGAGTGGGACAGTGGGATTAGTTTGGGGATTGATACAGGGCTATGGGGAGGGAGCGGGACAGTGGGATTAGTTTGGGGATTGATACAGGGCTATGGGGAGACAGTGGGGCAGTGGGATTAGTTTGGGGATTGATACAGGGCTATGGGGAGGGAGCGGGACAGTGGGATTAGTTTGGGGATTGATACAGGGCTATGGGGAGAGAGTGGGGCAGTGGGATTAGTTTGAGATTGATACAGGGCTATGGGGAGAGAGTGGGACAGTGGGAGTAGTTTGGGGATTGATACAGGGCTATGGGGAGAGAGTGGGACAGTGGGATTAGTTTGGGGATTGATACAGGGCTATGGGGAGAGAGCGGCACAGTGGGATTTGTTTGGGGATTGTTACAGGGCTATGAGGAGGGAGCGGGGCAGTGGGATTAGTTTGGGGATTAATACAGGGCTATGGGGACGGAGCGGGGCAGTGGGATTAGTTTGGGGATTGATACAGGGCTATGGGGAGGGAGCGGGGCAGTGGGATTAGTTTGGGGATTGATACAGGGCTATGGGGAGATAGAGGGCCAGTGGGATTAGTTTGGGATTGATACAGGGCTATGGGGAGAGAGTGGGTCAGTGGGATTAGTATGGGGATTGATACAGGGCTATGGGGAGGGAGTGGGACTGGGATTAGTTTGGGGATTGATACATGGCTATGGGGAGAGCAGGGCAGTAGGATTAGTTTGGGGATTGATACATGGCTATGGGGAGAGCAGGGCAGTAGGAATAGGTTGGGGATTGATACAGGGCTATGGGGAAGGAGTGGGACAGTGGGATTAGTTTGGGATTGATACAGGGATATGGGGAGAGAGTTGGGCAATGGGATTAGTTTGGGAATGATTCTGGGCTATGGGGAGAGAGCGGGGCAGTGGGATTAGTTTGGGATTGATACAGGTCTATGGGGAGAGAGCGGGGCAGTGGGATTAGTTTGGAGATTTATACAGGGCTCTGGGGAGACAGCGGGGCAGTGGGATTAGTTTGGGGATTGATACAGGGCTATGGGGAGGGAGCGGGGCAGTGGGATTAGATTGGGGATTGATACAGGGCTATGGGGAAGGAGCGGGGCAGTGGGATAAGTTTGGGTTTGATACAGGGCTATGGGGAGATAGCGGGGCAATGGGATTAGTTTGGGGATTGATACAGGGCTATGGGGAGAGAGTGGGGCAGTGGGATTAGTTTGGGGATTGATACAGGGCTATGGGGAGAGAGTGGGGCAGTGGGATTAGTTTGGGGATTGATACAGGGCTATGGGTAGAAAGCGGGACAGTGGGATCAGTTTGGGATTGATACAAGGCTTTGGGGAGAGACTGGGACAGTGGGATTAGTTCGGGGATTGATACAGGGCTATGTGGAGAGAGCGGGACAGTGGGATTAGTTTGGGATTGATACAAGGCTATGGGGAGAGAGTGGGACAGTGGGATTAGTTTGGAGATTTATAGAGGGATATGGGGAGAGAGAGGGACAGTGGGATTAGTTTGGGGATTGATACAGGGCTATGGGGAGAGCAGGGCAGTAGGATTAGTTTGGTGATTGATACAGGGCAATGGGGAGGGATGGGACAGTGGGATTAGTTTGGGGATTGATACAGGGCTATGTGGAGAGAGCGGGGCAGTGGGATTAGTTAGGGATTGATACAGGGCGATGGGGAGGGAGCGGGGCAGTGGGATCAGTTTGGGGATGATACAGGGCTGTGGGGAGAGAGTGGGACAGTGGGATTAGATTGGGGATTGATACTGGGCTATGGGGAGAGAGCGGGGCAGTGGGATTAGTTTGGGGATTGATACAGGGCTATGGGTAGAAAGCGGGACAGTGGGATTAGTTTGGGATTGATACAAGGCTATGGGGAGAGACTGGGACAGTGGGATTAGTTCGGGGATTGATACAGGGCTATGTGGAGAGAGCGGGACAGTGGGATTAGTTTGGGATTGATACAAGGCTATGGGGAGAGAGTGGGACAGTGGGATTAGTTTGGAGATTTATACAGGGCTATGGGGAGAGAGCGGGGCAGTGGGATTAGTTTGGGATTGATACAGGGCTATGGGGAGGGAGCGGGGCAGTGGGATTAGTTTGGGGATTGATACAGGGCTATGGGGAGGGAGCGGGGCAGTGGGATTAGTTTGGGGATTGATATAGGGCTATGTGGAGAGAACGGGGCAGTGGGATTAGTTTGGGATTGATACAGGGCTATGGGGAGGGAGCGGGGCAGGGGGATTAGTTTGGGGATTGATACAGGGCTATGGGGTGAGAGCGGGACAGTGGGATTAGTTTGGGGATTGATACAGGGCTATGGGGAGAGATTGAGGCAGTGGGATTAGTTTGGGGATTGATACAGGGCTATGGGGAGAGCAGGGCAGTAGGATTAGTTTGGTGATTGATACAGGGCTATGGGGAGGGAGCGGGGCAGTGGGATTAGTTTGGGGATTGATACAGGGCTATGGGGTGAGAGCGGGACAGTGGGATTAGTTTGGGGATTGATACAGGGCTATGGGGAGAGACTGGGTCAGTGGGATTAGTTCGGGGATTGATACAGGGCTATGGGGAGAGAGTGGGACAGTGGGATTAGTTCGGGGATTGATACAGGGCTATGTGGAGAGAGCGGGGCAGTGGGATTAGTTAGGGATTGATACAGGGCTATGGGGAGAGAGTGGGACAGTGGGATTATTTCGGGGATTGATACAGGGCTATGTGGAGAGAGCGGGGCAGTGGGATTAGTTTGTGGTTTGATACAGGGCTATGGAGAGGGAGCGGGGCAGTGGGATTAGTTTGGGGATTGATACAGGGCTATGGGGAGAGAGTGGGACAGTGGGATTAGTTTGGGGATTGATACAGGGCTACGGGGAGGGAGCGGGGCAGTGGGATTAGTTTGGGGATTGGTACAGGGCTATGGGGAGGGAGTGGGGCAGTGGGATTAGTTTGGGGAGTGATACAGGGCTATGGGGAGAGATTGGGGCAGTGGGATTAGTTTGGGGATTGGTACAGGGCTATGGGGAGGGAGTGGGGCAGTGGGATTAGTTTGGGGAGTGATACTGGGCTATGGGGAGAGAGCGGGACAGTGGGATTAGTTTGGGGATTGATACAGGACTATGGGGAGAGAGTGGGACAGTGGGATTAGTTTGGGGATTGATACAGGGCTATGGGGAGGGAGCGGGGCAGGGGGATTAGTTTGGGGATTGATTCAGGGCTATGGGGAGAGAGTGGGACAGTGGGATTAGTTTGGGGATTGATACAGGGCTATGGGGAGAGATTGAGGCAGTGGGATTAGTTTGGGGATTGATACAGGGCTATGGGGAGAGCAGGGCAGTAGGATTAGTTTGGTGATTGATACAGGGCTATGGGGAGGGAGTGGGTCAGTGGGATTAGTTTGGGGATTGATACAGGGCTATGGGGAGGGAGTGGGACAGTGGGATTAGTTTGGAGATTAATACAGGGCTATGGGGAGGGAGCGGGGCAGTGGGATTAGTTCGGGGATTGATACAGGGCTATGTGGAGAGAGTGGGGCAGTGGGATTAGTTTGTGGTTTGATACAGGGCTATGGAGAGGGAGCGGGGCAGTGGGATTAGTTTGGGGATTGATACTGGGCTATGGGGAGAGAGCGGGACAGTCGGATTAGTTTGGGGATTGATACAGGACTATGGGGAGAGAGTGGGACAGTGGGATTAGTTTGGGGATTGATATAGGGCTATGGGGAGAGAGCGGGGCAGTGGGATTAGTTTGGGGATTGATTCAGGGCTATGGGGAGAGAGTGGGACAGTGGGATTAGTTTGGGGTATGATACTGGGCTATGGGGAGAGTGCGGGACAGTGGGATTAGTTTCGGGATTGATACAGGGCTATGGGGAGAGAGTGGGGCAGTGGGATTAGTTTGTGGTTTGATACAGGGCTATGGAGAGGGAGCGGGGCAGTGGGATTAGTTTGGGGATTGATACTGGGCTATGGGGAGAGAGCGGGACAGTCGGATTAGTTTGGGGATTGATACAGGACTATGGGGAGAGAGTGGGACAGTGGGATTAGTTTGGGGATTGATTCAGGGCTATGGGGAGAGAGTGGGACAGTGGGATTAGTTTGGGGATTGATACTGGGCTATGGGGAGAGTGCGGGACAGTGGGATTAGTTTCGGGATTGATACAGGGCTATGGGGAGAGAGTGGGGCAGTGGGATTAGTTGGGGATTGATACTGGGCTATGGGGAGGGAGCGGGGCAGTGGGATTAGTATGGGGATTGATACAGGGCTATGGGGAGAGAGCGGGACAGTGGGATTAGTTTGGGGATTGATACAGGGCTATGGGGAGAGAGTGGGACAGTGGGATTAGTTTGGGGATTGATACAGGGCTATGGGGAGAGAGTGGGGCAATGGGATTAGTTTGGGGATTGATACTGGGCTATGGGGAGAGAGCGGGACAGTGGGATTAGTTTGGGGATTTATACAGGGCTATGGGGAGAGAGTGGGAAAGTGGGATTAGTTGGGGGATTGATACAGGGCTATGGGGAGAGAGCGGGGCATAGGGATTAGTTGGGGATTGATACTGGGCTATGGGGAGAGAGTGGGGCAGTGGGATTAGTTTGGGGATTGATACAGGGCTATGGGGAGAGAGTGGGACAGTGGGATTAGTTTGGAGATTTATACAGGGCTATGGGGAGAGAGCGGGGCAGTGGGATTAGTTTGGGGATTGATACTGGGCTATGGGGAGAGAGCGGGAGAGTGGGATTAGTTTGGGGATTGATACAGGGCTATGGGGAGAGAGTGGGAGCAGTGGGATTAGTTTGAAGATTGATACAGGGCTATGGGGAGAGAGTGGGACAGTGGGATTAGTTTGGGATTGATACAGTGCTATGGGGAGAGAGCGGGGCATAGGGATTAGTTTGGGGATTGATACAGGGCTATGGGGAGAGAGTGGGACAGTGGGATTAGTTTGGGATTGATACTGGGCTATGGGGAGAGAGTGGGACAGTGGGATTAGTTTGGGGATTGATACAGGGCTATGGGGAGAGAGTGGGGCAGTGGGATTAGTTTGGGGATTGATACAGGGCTATGGGGAGAGAGTGTGACAGTGGGATTAGTTTGGGGATTGATACTGGGGTATGGGGAGAGAGTGGGACAGTGGGATTAGTTTGGGGATTGATACAGGGCTATGGGGAGAGAAGGGGGCAGTGGGATTAGTTTGGGGATTGATACAGGGCTATGGGGAGAGAGCGCGGCAGTGGGATTAGTTTGGGGACTGATACAGGGCTATGGGGAGGGAGTGGGGGCAGTGGGATTAGTTTGGGGATTGATACAGGGCTATGGGGAGTGAGTGGGTCAGTGGGATTAGTTGGGGATTGATACTGTGCTATGGGGAGAGAGTGGGGCAGTGGGATTAGTTTGGAGATTTATACAGGGCTATGGGGAGGGAGCGGGACAGTGGGATTAGTTTGGGGATTGATACAGGGCTATGGGGAGGGAGTGGGGCAGTGGGATTAGTTTGGGGATTGATACAGGGCTATGGGGAGGGAGTGGGGCAGTGGGATTAGTTTGGGGATTGATACAGGGCTATGGGGAGGGACCGGGACAGTGGGATTAGTTTGGGATTGATACAGGGCTATGGGGAGAGAGTGGGGCAGTGGGATTAGTTTGGAGATTTATACAGGGCTATGGGGAGGTACCGGGACAGTGGGATTAATTTGGGGATTGATACAGCGCTATGGGGAGAGAGCGGGGCAGTGGGATTAGTTTGGAATTGATACAGGGCCATGGGGAGGGTGCGGGGCAGTGGGATTAGTTTGGGGATTGATACAGGGCTATGGGGAGAGAGCGGGACAGTGGGATTAGTTTGGAGATTGATACAGGGCTATGGGGTGAGAGTGGGTCAGTGGGATTAGTTTGGGGATTGATACAGGGCTATGGGGAGAGAGCGGGACTGTGGGATTAGTTTGGGGATTGATACAGGGCTAAGGGGAGAGAGCGGGGCAGTGGGATTAGTTTGTGGATTGATACTGGGCTATGGGGAGAGAGTGGGGCAGTGGGATTAGTTTGGGATTGATACAGGGCTATGGGGAGAGAGTAGGGCAGTGGGATTAGTTTGGGGATTGATACAGGGCTATGGGGAGAGAGCGGGGCAGTGGGATTAGTTTGGGGATTGATACAGGGCTATGGGGAGAGATCGGGACAGTGGGATTAGTCTGGGATTGATACAGGGCTATGGGGAGAGAGCGGGGCAGTGGATTCGTTTGGGATTGATACAGGGCGATGGAGAGAGAGCTGGGCAGTGGGATTAGTTGGGGATTGATACAGGACTATGGGTAGAGAGCGGGGCAGTGGGGTTAGTTTGGGGATTGATACAGGACTGTGGGGAGAGGGTGGGGCAGTGGGATTAGTTTGGGAATGATACAGGGCTATGGGGAGGGAGCGGGTCAGTGGGATTAGTTTGGGGATTGATACAGGGCTATGGGGAGGGAGCGGGACAGTGGGATTAGTTTGGGATTGATACAGGGCTATGGGGTGAGAGTGGGGCAGTGGGATTAGTTTGGGATTGATACAGGGCCAAGGAAGAGAGCGGGGAAGTGGGATTAGTTTGGGGATTGATACAGAGCTATGGGGAGGGAGCGGGACAGTGGGATTAGTTTGGGATTGATACAGGGCTATGGGGAGAGAGCGGGACAGTGGGATTAGTTTGGGATTGATACAGGGCTATGGGGAGAGAGTGGGGCAGTAGGATTAGTTTGGGATTGATACTGGGCTATGGGGAGAGAGCGGGGCAGGGGGATCAGTTTGGGGATTGATACAGGGCTATGGGGAGGTACCGGGACAGTGGGATTAATTTGGGGATTGATACAGGGCTATGGGGAGAGAGCGGGGCAGTGGGATTAGTTTGGAATTGATACAGGGCTATGGGGAGGGAGCGGGGCAGTGGGATTAGTTTGGGGATTGATACAGGGCTATGGGGAGAGAGTGGGACAGTGGGATTAGTTTGGGGATTGATACAGGGCTATGGGGAGAGAGTGGGACAGTGGGATTAGTTTGGGGATTGATACAGGGCTATGGGGAGAGAGTGGGACAGTGGGATTAGTTTGGGGATTGATACAGGGCTATGGGGAGGGAGCGGGACAGTGGGATTAGTTTGGGGATTGATACAGGGCTATGGGGAGACAGTGGGGCAGTGGGATTAGTTTGGGGATTGATACAGGGCTATGGGGAGGGAGCGGGACAGTGGGATTAGTTTGGGGATTGATACAGGGCTATGGGGAGAGAGTGGGGCAGTGGGATTAGTTTGAGATTGATACAGGGCTATGGGGAGAGAGTGGGACAGTGGGAGTAGTTTGGGGATTGATACAGGGCTATGGGGAGAGAGTGGGACAGTGGGATTAGTTTGGGGATTGATACAGGGCTATGGGGAGAGAGCGGCACAGTGGGATTTGTTTGGGGATTGTTACAGGGCTATGAGGAGGGAGCGGGGCAGTGGGATTAGTTTGGGGATTAATACAGGGCTATGGGGACGGAGCGGGGCAGTGGGATTAGTTTGGGGATTGATACAGGGCTATGGGGAGGGAGCGGGGCAGTGGGATTAGTTTGGGGATTGATACAGGGCTATGGGGAGATAGAGGGCCAGTGGGATTAGTTTGGGATTGATACAGGGCTATGGGGAGAGAGTGGGTCAGTGGGATTAGTATGGGGATTGATACAGGGCTATGGGGAGGGAGTGGGACTGGGATTAGTTTGGGGATTGATACATGGCTATGGGGAGAGCAGGGCAGTAGGATTAGTTTGGGGATTGATACATGGCTATGGGGAGAGCAGGGCAGTAGGAATAGGTTGGGGATTGATACAGGGCTATGGGGAAGGAGTGGGACAGTGGGATTAGTTTGGGATTGATACAGGGATATGGGGAGAGAGTTGGGCAATGGGATTAGTTTGGGAATGATTCTGGGCTATGGGGAGAGAGCGGGGCAGTGGGATTAGTTTGGGATTGATACAGGTCTAGGGGGAGAGAGCGGGGCAGTGGGATTAGTTTGGAGATTTATACAGGGCTCTGGGGAGAGAGCGGGGCAGTGGGATTAGTTTGGGGATTGATACAGGGCTATGGGGAGGGAGCGGGGCAGTGGGATTAGATTGGGGATTGATACAGGGCTATGGGGAAGGAGCGGGGCAGTGGGATTAGTTTGGGTTTGATACAGGGCTATGGGGAGATAGCGGGGCAATGGGATTAGTTTGGGGATTGATACAGGGCTATGGGGAGAGAGTGGGGCAGTGGGATTAGTTTGGGGATTGATACAGGGCTATGGGGAGAGAGTGGGGCAGTGGGATTAGTTTGGGGTTTGATACAGGGCTATGGGGAGAGAGTGGGACAGTGGGATTAGTTGGGGATTGATACTGGGCTATGGGGAGAGAGTGGGACAGTGGGATTAGTTTGGAGATTTATACAGGGCTATGGGGAGGTAGCGGGACAGTGGGATTAGTTTGGGATTGATACAGGGCTATGGGGAGAGAGCGGGTCAGTGGGATTAGTTTGGGATTAATATAGGGCTATGGGGAGAGAGTGGGACAGTGGGACTAGATTGGAGATTGATACTGGGCTATGGGGAGAGAGTGGGACAGTGGGATTAGTTTGAGGATTGATACAGGGCTATGGGGAGGGAGCGGGACAGTGGGATTAGTTTCGTGATTGATACAGGGATATGGGGAGAGAGTGGGGCAGTGGGATTAGCTTGGGATTGATACAGGGCCAAGGAAGAGAGCGGGGAAGTGGGATTAGTTTGGGGATTGATACATGGCTATGGGGAGAGAGCGGGACAGTGGGATTAGTTTGGGATTGATACAGGGCTATGGGGAGAGAGTGGGGCAGTCGGATTAGTTTGGGAGTGATACTGGGCTATGAGGAGAGAGTGGGACAGTGGGATTAGTTTGGGGATTGTTACAGGGCCAAGGGGAGAGAGCGGGGAAGTGGGATTAGTTTGGGGATTGATACATGGCTATGGGGAGAGAGCGGGACATTGGGATTAGTTTGGGATTGATACAGGGCTATGGGGAGAGAGTGGGGCAGTGGGATTAGTTTGGGGATTGATACAGGGCTATGGGGAGAGAGCGGGACAGTGGGATTAGTTTGGGGATTGATACAGGGCTATGGGGAGAGAGCGGGGCAGTGGGATTAGTTTGTGGATTGATACTGGGCGATGGGGAGAGAGTCGGGCAGTGGGATTAGTTTGGGGATTGATACAGGGCTATGGGGAGAGAGTGGGGCAGTGGGATTAGTTTGAGGATTGATACAGGGCTATGGGGGGAGAGCTGGGCAGTGGGATTATTTTGGGATTGATACAGGGCGATGGGGAGAGAGCGGGGCAGTGGGATTAGTTTGGGGATTGATACAGGGCAATGGGGAGAGTGCGGGACAGTGGATTAGTTTGGGATTGATACAGGGCTATGGGGAGAGAGCGGGGCAGTGGGATTAGTTTGGACATTGATACAGGGCTATGGAGAGAGAGCTGTGCAGTGGGATTAGTTTGGGATGGATACAGGGCGATGGAGAGAGAGCTGGGCAGTGGGATTAGTTTGGGATTGATACAGGGCTATGGGGAGAGAGCGGGGCAGTGGGATTAGTTTGGGATTGATACAGGGCGATGGAGAGATAGCTGGGCAGTGGGATTAGTTTGGGGATTGATTCAGGTCAATGGGGAGAGAGCGGGACAGTGCGATTAGTTTGGGGATTGATACAGGGCTATGGGGAGAGAGTGGGGCAGTGGGATTAGTTAGGGATTGTTATAGGGCTATGGGGAGAGAGCAGGGCAGTGGGATTAGTTTGGGGAATGATACAGGGCTATGGGGAGAGAGGGGCAGTAGGAATAGTTTGGGATTGATACAGGGCTATGGGGACAGATTTGGGCAGTGGGATTAGTTTGGGGATTGATACAGGGCTATGGGGAGAGTGCGGGGCAATGGGATTAGTTTGGGGATTGATACAGTGCTATGGGGAGGGAGTGGGACAGTGGGATTAGTTTGGGATTGATACAGGGCTATGGGGAGAGAGCGGGTCAGTGGGATTAGTTTGGGATTAATACAGGGCTATGGGGAGAGTGTGGGGCAGTGGGATTTGTTGGGGATTGATACAGGGCTATGGGGAGGGAGCGGGACAGTGGGATTAGTTTGGGATTGATACAGGGCTATGGGGAGAGAGTTGGGCAGTGGGATTAGTTTGGGATTGATACATGGCTATGGGGAGAGAGCGGGACAGTGGGATTAGTTTGGGAGTGATACAGGGCTATGGGGAGAGCGTGGGGCAGTCGGATTAGTTTGGGAGTGATACAGGGCTATGGGGAGAGAGTGGGACAGTGGGATTAGTTTGGGGATTGATACAGGGCTATGCGGAGAGAGTGGGACAGTGGGATTAGTTTGGGGATTGATACAGGGCTATGGGGAGAGCGTGGGGCAGTCGGATTAGTTTGGGAGTGATACAGGGCTATGGGGAGAGCGTGGGGCAGTGGGATTAGTTTGGGGATTGATACAGGGCTATGGGGAGAGAGCGGGACAGTGGGATTAGTTTGGGGATTGATAGAGGGCTATGGGGAGAGAGCGGGGCAGTGGGATTAGTTTGGGGTTTGATACAGGGCTATTGGGAGAGAGTGGGGCAGTGGGATTAGTTTGGGATTGATACAGGGCTATGGGGAGAGATCGGGAAAGAGGGATTAGTCTGGGATTGATACAGGGCTATGGGGAGAGAGCGGGGCAGTGGGATTCGTTTGGGATTGATACAGGGCGATGGAGAGAGAGCTGGGCAGTGGGATTAGTTTGGGAATTGATACAGGACTATGGGTAGAGAGCGGGGCAGTGGGATTAGTTTGGGGATAGATACAGGACTGTGGGGAGAGAGTGGGGCAGTGGGATTAGTTTGGGAATGATACAGGGCTATGGGGAGAGAGCGTGACAGTAAGATTAGTTTGGCATTGATACAGGGCAATGGGGAGAGAGCTGGGCAGTGGGATTAGTTTGGGGATTGATACAGGGCTATGGGGAGAGAGTGGGGCAGTGGGATTAGTTTGGGGATTGATACAGGGCTATGGGGAGAGAGTGGGGCAGTGGGATTAGTTTGGGGTTTGATACAGGGCTATGGGGAGAGAGTGGGACAGTGGGATTAGTTGGGGATTGATACTGGGCTATGGGGAGAGAGTGGGACAGTGGGATTAGTTTGGAGATTTATACAGGGCTATGGGGACCTAGCGGGACAGTGGGATTAGTTTGGGATTGATACAGGGCTATGGGGAGAGAGCGGGTCAGTGGGATTAGTTTGGGATTAATATAGGGCTATGGGGAGAGAGTGGGACAGTGGGACTAGATTGGAGATTGATACTGGGCTATGGGGAGAGAGTGGGACTGTGGGATTAGTTTGAGGATTGATACAGGGCTATGGGGAGGGAGCGGGACAGTGGGATTAGTTTGGTGATTGATACAGGGATATGGGGAGAGAGTGGGGCAGTGGGATTAGCTTGGGATTGATACAGGGCCAAGGAAGAGAGCGGGGAAGTGGGATTAGTTTGGGGATTGATACATGGCTATGGGGAGAGAGCGGGACAGTGGGATTAGTTTGGGATTGATACAGGGCTATGGGGAGAGAGTGGGGCAGTCGGATTAGTTTGGGGATTGATACAGGGCTATGGGGAGAGAGCGGGACAGTGGGATTAGTTTGGGGATTGATACAGGGCTATGGGGAGAGAGCGGGGCAGTGGGATTAGTTTGTGGATTGATACTGGGCGATGGGGAGAGAGTCGGGCAGTGGGATTAGTTTGGGGATTGATACAGGGCTATGGGGAGAGAGTGGGGCAGTGGGATTAGTTTGAGGATTGATACAGGGCTATGGGGAGAGAGCTGGGCAGTGGGATTATTTTGGGATTGATACAGGGCGATGGGGAGAGAGCGGGGCAGTGGGATTAGTTTGGGGATTGATACAGGGCAATGGGGAGAGTGCGGGACAGTGGATTAGTTTGGGATTGATACAGGGCTATGGGGAGAGAGCGGGGCAGTGGGATTAGTTTGGGCATTGATACAGGGCGATGGAGAGAGAGCTGTGCAGTGGGATTAGTTTGGGATTGATACAGGGCGATGGAGAGAGAGCTGGGCAGTGGGATTAGTTTGGGATTGATACAGGGCTATGGGGAGAGAGCGGGGCAGTGGGATTAGTTTGGGATTGATACAGGGCGATGGAGAGATAGCTGGGCAGTGGGATTAGTTTGGGGATTGATTCAGGTCAATGGGGAGAGAGCGGGACAGTGCGATTAGTTTGGGGATTGATACAGGGCTATGGGGAGAGAGTGGGGCAGTGGGATTAGTTAGGGATTGTTATAGGGCTATGGGGAGAGAGCAGGGCAGTGGGATTAGTTTGGGGAATGATTCAGGGCTATGGGGAGAGAGGGGCAGTAGGATTAGTTTGGGATTGATACAGGGCTATGGGGACAGATTTGGGCAGTGGGATTAGTTTGGGGATTGATACAGGGCTATGGGGAGAGTGCGGGGCAATGGGATTAGTTTGGGGATTGATACAGTGCTATGGGGAGGGAGCGGGACAGTGGGATTAGTTTGGGATTGTTACAGGGCTATGGGGAGAGAGCGGGTCAGTGGGATTAGTTTGGGATTAATACAGGGCTATGGGGAGAGTGTGGGGCAGTGGGATTTGTTGGGGATTGATACAGGGCTATGGGGAGGGAGCGGGACAGTGGGATTAGTTTGGGATTGATACAGGGCTATGGGGAGAGAGTTGGGCAGTGGGATTAGTTTGGGATTGATACATGGCTATGGGGAGAGAGCGGGACAGTGGGATTAGTTTGGGAGTGATACAGGGCTATGGGGAGAGCGTGGGGCAGTCGGATTAGTTTGGGAGTGATACAGGGCTATGGGGAGAGAGTGGGACAGTGGGATTAGTTTGGGGATTGATACAGGGCTATGGGGAGAGAGTGGGGCAGTCGGATTAGTTTGGGAGTGATACAGGGCTATGGGGAGAGCGTGGGGCAGTGGGATTAGTTTGGGAGTGATACAGGGCTATGGGGAGAGCGTGGGGCAGTGGGATTAGTTTGGGGATTGATACAGGGCTATGGGGAGAGAGCGGGACAGTGGGATTAGTTTGGGGATTGATAGAGGGCTATGGGGAGAGAGCGGGGCAGTGGGATTAGTTTGGGGTTTGATACAGGGCTATTGGGAGAGAGTGGGGCAGTGGGATTAGTTTGGGATTGATACAGGGCTATGGGGAGAGATCGGGAAAGAGGGATTAGTCTGGGATTGATACAGGGCTATGGGGAGAGAGCGGGGCAGTGGGATTCGTTTGGGATTGATACAGGGCGATGGAGAGAGAGCTGGGCAGTGGGATTAGTTTGGGAATTGATACAGGACTATGGGTAGAGAGCGGGGCAGTGGGATTAGTTTGGGGATAGATACAGGACTGTGGGGAGAGAGTGGGGCAGTGGGATTAGTTTGGGAATGATACAGGGCTATGGGGAGAGAGCGTGACAGTAAGATTAGTTTGGCATTGATACAGGGCAATGGGGAGAGAGCTGGGCAGTGGGATTAGTTTGGGGATTGATACAGGGCGATGGGGAGAGAGCGGGGCAGTGGGATTAGTTTGGGGATTGATACAGGGCTATGGGGAGAGAGCGGGGCAGTGGGATTAGTTTGGGGATTGATACTGGGTTATGGGGAGAGAGCGGGGCAGTGGGATTAGTTTGGAGATTGATACAGGGCTATGGGTAGAGAGCGGGGCAGTGGGATTAGTTTGGGCATTGATACAGCTCTATGGGGAGAGAGCGGGTCAGTGGGATTGGTTTGGGATTGATACAGGGCTATGGGGAGAGTGTGGGGCAGTGGGATTAGTTGGGGATTGATACAGGGCTGTGGGGAGGGAGCGGGACAGTGGCATTAGTTTTGGATTGATACAGGGCTATGGGGAGAGAGTGGGGCAGTGGGATTAGTTTGGGATGATACAGGGCCAAGGGAAGAGAGCGGGGCAGTGGGATTAGTTTGGGGATTGATACAGGGCTATGGGGAGAGAGTGGGGCAGTGGGATTAGTTTGGGATTGATACAGGGCTATGGGGAGAGAGCGGGACTGTGGGATTAGTCTGGGATTGATACAGGGCTATGGGGAGAGTGCGGGGCAGTGGGATTCGTTTGGGATTGATACAGGGCGATGGAGAGAGAGCTGGGCAGTGGGATTAGTTTGGGGATTGATATATGTCTATGGGGAGAGAGCGGGAGAGTGCGATTAGTTTGGGATTGATACAGGGCTATGGGGAGAGAGTGGGACAGTGGGATTATCTTGGGGATTGATACATGGCTATGGGGAGTGAGCGGGGCAATGGGATTAGTTTGGGATTGATACAGGGCTATGGGGAGAGAGTGGGGCAGTGGGATTAGTTTGGGGATTGATACAGAGCTATGGGGAGGGCGCGGGACAGTGGGATTAGTTTGGGATTGATACAGGGCTATGGGGAGAGAGTGGGGCAGTGGGATTTGTTTGGGATTGTTACAGGGCCAAGGGGAAAGAGCGGGGAAGTGGGATTAGTTTGGGGATTGATACAGAGCTATGGGGATATAGTGGGGCAGTGGGAGTAGTTTGGGGTTTGATACAGTGCTATCGGGATATAGTAGGGCAGTGGGATTAGTTTGGGGATTGATACAGGGTGATGAGTAGAGAGCGGGACAGTGGGATGAGTTTGGGGATTGATACAGGGCTATGGGGAGAGAGTGGGACAGTGGGATCAGTTTGGGGATTGATACAGGGCTATGGGGAGAGAGCAGGGCATTGTGATTTGTTTGGGATTGATACAGAGCTATGGGTAGGGCGCGGGACAGTGGGATTAGTTTGGGATTGATACAGGGCTATGGGGAGAGAGTCGGGCAGTGGGATTAGTTTGGGATTGTTACAGGGCCAAGGGGAGAGAGCGGGGAAGTGGGATTAGTTTGGGGATTGATACATGGCTATGGGGAGAGAGCGGGACAGTGGGATTAGTTTGGGATTCATACAGGGCTATGGGGAGAGAGCGGGACAGTGGGATTAGTTTGGGGATTGATAGAGGGCTATGGGGAGAGAGCGGGGCAGTGGGATTAGTTTGGGGTTTGATACAGGGCTATTGGGAGAGAGTGGGGCAGTGGGATTAGTTTGGGATTGATACAGGGCTATGGGGAGAGATCGGGAAAGAGGGATTAGTCTGGGATTGATACAGGGCTATGGGGAGAGAGCGGGGCAGTGGGATTCGTTTGGGATTGATACAGGGCGATGGAGAGAGAGCTGGGCAGTGGGATTAGTTTGGGAATTGATACAGGACTATGGGTAGAGAGCGGGGCAGTGGGATTAGTTTGGGGATAGATACAGGACTGTGGGGAGAGAGTGGGGCAGTGGGATTAGTTTGGGAATGATACAGGGCTATGGGGAGAGAGCGTGACAGTAAGATTAGTTTGGCATTGATACAGGGCAATGGGGAGAGAGCTGGGCAGTGGGATTAGTTTGGGGATTGATACTGGGCGATGGGGAGAGAGCGGGGCAGTGGGATTAGTTTGGGGATTGATACAGGGCTATGGGGAGAGAGCGGGGCAGTGGGATTAGTTTGGGGATTGATACTGGGTTATGGGGAGAGAGCGGGGCAGTGGGATTAGTTTGGAGATTGATACAGGGCTATGGGGAGAGAGCGGGGCAGTGGGATTAGTTTGGGCATTGATACAGCTCTATGGGGAGAGAGCGGGTCAGTGGGATTGGTTTGGGATTGATACAGGGCTATGGGGAGAGTGTGGGGCAGTGGGATTAGTTGGGGATTGATACAGGGCTGTGGGGAGGGAGCGGGACAGTGGCATTAGTTTTGGATTGATACAGGGCTATGGGGAGAGAGTGGGGCAGTGGGATTAGTTTGGGATGATACAGGGCCAAGGGAAGAGAGCGGGGCAGTGGGATTAGTTTGGGGATTGATACAGGGCTATGGGGAGAGAGTGGGGCAGTGGGATTAGTTTGGGATTGATACAGGGCTATGGGGAGAGAGCGGGACTGTGGGATTAGTCTGGGATTGATACAGGGCTATGGGGAGAGTGCGGGGCAGTGGGATTCGTTTGGGATTGATACAGGGCGATGGAGAGAGAGCTGGGCAGTGGGATTAGTTTGGGGATTGATATATGTCTATGGGGAGAGAGCGGGAGAGTGCGATTAGTTTGGGATTGATACAGGGCTATGGGGAGAGAGTGGGACAGTGGGATTATCTTGGGGATTGATACATGGCTATGGGGAGTGAGCGGGGCAATGGGATTAGTTTGGGATTGATACAGGGCTATGGGGAGAGAGTGGGGCAGTGGGATTAGTTTGGGGATTGATACAGAGCTATGGGGAGGGCGCGGGACAGTGGGATTAGTTTGGGATTGATACAGGGCTATGGGGAGAGAGTGGGGCAGTGGGATTTGTTTGGGATTGTTACAGGGCCAAGGGGAAAGAGCGGGGAAGTGGGATTAGTTTGGGGATTGATACAGAGCTATGGGGATATAGTGGGGCAGTGGGAGTAGTTTGGGGTTTGATACAGTGCTATCGGGATATAGTAGGGCAGTGGGATTAGTTTGGGGATTGATACAGGGTGATGAGTAGAGAGCGGGACAGTGGGATGAGTTTGGGGATTGATACAGGGCTATGGGGAGAGAGTGGGACAGTGGGATCAGTTTGGGGATTGATACAGGGCTATGGGGAGAGAGCAGGGCATTGTGATTTGTTTGGGATTGATACAGAGCTATGGGTAGGGCGCGGGACAGTGGGATTAGTTTGGGATTGATACAGGGCTATGGGGAGAGAGTCGGGCAGTGGGATTAGTTTGGGATTGTTACAGGGCCAAGGGGAGAGAGCGGGGAAGTGGGATTAGTTTGGGGATTGATACATGGCTATGGGGAGAGAGCGGGACAGTGGGATTAGTTTGGGATTCATACAGGGCTATGGGGAGAGAGTGGGGCAGTGGGATTACTTTGGGGATTGATACATGGCTATGGGGAGAGAGCGGGACAGTGGGATTAGTTTGGGGATTGATACAGGGCTATGGGGAGAGAGTGGGGCAGTGGGATTAGTTTGGGATTGATACAGGGCTCTGGGGAGAGAGCGGGACAGTGGGATTAGTCTGGGATTGATACAGGGCTATGGGGAGAGAGCTGGGCAGTGGGATTAGTTTGGGGATTGATACAGGGTGATGGGTAGAGAGCGGGACAGTGGGATGAGTTTGGGGATTGATACAGGGCTATGGGGAGAGAGTGGGACAGTGGGATCAGTTTGGGGATTGATACAGGGCTATGGGGAGAGAGCATGGCTTTTGGGATTAGTTGGGGATTGATACAGGGCTATGGGTAGAGAGCGTGACAGTAAGATTAGTTTGGCATTGATACAGGGCTATGGGGAGAGAGCTGGGCAGTGGGATTAGTTTGGGGATTGATACAGGGCTATGGGGAGAGAGTGGGGCAGTGGGATTAGTTTGAGGATTGATACAGGGCTATGGGGAGAGAGCTGGGCAGTGGGATTATTTTGGGATTGATACAGGGCGATGGTGAGAGAGCGGGGCAGTGGGATTAGTTTGGGGATTGATACAGGTCTATGGGGAGATAGTGGGACAGTGGATTAGTTTGGGATTGATACAGGGCTATGGGGAGAGAGCGGGGCAGTGGGATTAGTTTGGGGATTGATACAGGGCGATGGAGAGAGAGCTGTGCAGTGGGATTAGTTTGGGATTGATACAGGGCGATGGAGAGAGAGCTGGGCAGTGGGATTAGTTTGGGATTGATACAGGGCTATGGGGAGAGAGTGGGGCAGTGGGATTAGTTTGGGGACTGATACAGGGCTATGGGGAGAAGGCGGGGCAGTGGGATTAGTTTGGGGACTGATACAGGGCTATAGGGAGAGAGCGGGGCAGTGGGATTAGTTTGGGGATTGATACAGGGCTATGGGGAGAGAGCGGGGCAGTGGGATTAGTTTGGGATTGATACAGGGCTATGGGGAGAGAGCGGGGCAGTGGGATTAGTTTGGGATTGATTCAGGGCTATGGGGAGAGAGAGGGGCAGTAGGATTCGTTTGGGATTGATACAGGGCTATGGGGAGAGAGCGGGGCAAAAGGGATCAGTTTGGGGATTGATACTGGGCTATGGGGAGAGAGCGGGGCAGTGGGATTAGTTTGGGGACTGATACAGGGCTATGGGGAGAGAGTGGGGCAGTGGGATTAGTTTGGGGACTGATACAGGGCTATGGGGAGAGAGCGGGGCAGTGGGATTAGTTTGGGGACTGATACAGGGCTATGGGGAGAGAGTGGGGCAGTGGGATTATTTTGGGATTGATACTGGGCTATGGTGAGAGAGCGGGACTGTGGGATTAGTTTGGGGATTGATACAGGGCTATGGGGAGAGGGCAGGGCAGTGGGATTAGTTTGGGGATTGATACAGGGCTATGGGGAGAGAGTGGGGCTGTGGGATTAGTTTGGGATTGATACAGGGCAATGGGGAGAGTGTGGGACAGTGGGATTAGTTTGGGGATTGATACAGGGCTATGGGGAGAGAGCGGGACAGTGGGATTAGTTTGGGGATTGATACAGGGCTATGGGGAGAGAGTGGGACAGTGGGATTAGTTTGGGCATTGATTCAGGGCTATGGGGAGAGAGTGGGGGCACTGGGATTAGTTTGGGGATTGATACAGGGCTATGGGGAGAGAGCATGGCAAAAGGGATTAGTTTGGGATTGGTACAGGGCTATGAGGAGAGATTGGGGCATTGGGATTAGTTTGGGGATTGATACAGGGCTATGGGGAGAGAGCGGGACTGTGGGATTAGTTTGGGATTGATACAGGGCTATGGGGAGAGAGCGGGGCAGTGGGATTAGTTTGGGATTGATACAGGGCTATGGGGAGAGAGCGGGGCAGTGGGATTAGTTTGGGATTGATTCAGGGCTATGGGGAGAGAGAGGGGCAGTAGGATTCGTTTGGGATTGATACAGGGCTATGGGGAGAGAGCAGGGCATTGTGATTTGTTTGGGATTGATACAGGGCTATGGGGAGAGAGCAGGGCAAAAGGGATCAGTTTGGGGATTAATACTGGGCTATGGGGAGAGAGCGGGGCAGTGGGATTATTTTGGGATTGATACTGGGCTATGGTGAGAGAGCGGGACTGTGGGATTAGTTTGGGCATTGATACAGGGCTATGGGGAGAGGGCAGGGCAGTGGGATTAGTTTGGGGATTGATACAGGGCTATGGGGAGAGAGTGGGGCAGTGGGATTAGTTAGGGATTGATACAGGGCTATGGGGAGAGTGTGGGACAGTGGGATTAGTTTGGGGATTGATACAGGGCTATGGGGAGAGAGCGGGACAGTGGGATTAGTTTGGGGATTGATACAGGGCTATGGGGAGAGAGTGGGACCGTGGGATTAGTTTGGGCATTGATACAGGGCTATGGGGAGAGAGTGGGGGCACTGGGATTAGTTTGGGGATTGATACAATGCTATGGGGTGAGAGCGGGGCAGTGGGATTAGTTTGGGGATTGATACAGGGCTATGGGGATATAGTGGGGCAGTGGGATTAGTTTGGGATTGTTACAGGCTATGGGGAGAGAGCGGGGCAGTGGGATTAGTTTGGGGATTGATACAGGGCTATGGGGATATAGTGGGGCAGTGGGATTATTTTGGGATTGATACACGGTGATGGGTAGAGAGCGGGACAGTGGGATTAGTTTGGGCATTGATAGAGGGCTATGGGGAGGGAGCGGGGCAGTGGGATTAGTTTGGGGATTGATACAGGGCTATGGGGACAGAGTGGGGCTGTGGGATTAGTTTGGGGATTGATACTGGGCTATGGGGAGAGAGCGGGACAGTGGGATTAGTTTGGTGATTGATACAGGGCTATGGGGAGAGATCGGGACAGTGGGATTAGTTTGGGGATTGATACAGGGCTATGGGGAGAGAGCGGGGCAGTGGGATTAGTTTGGGGATTGATACAGGGCTATGGGGAGAGTGCAGGGCAGTGGGATTAGTTTGGGATTGATACAGGGCTATGGGGAGAGAGTGGGGCAGTGGGATTCGTTTGGGGATTGATACAGGGCGATGGAGAGAGAGCGGGACAGTGGGATTAGTTTGGAGATTGATAAAGGGCTATGGGGAGAGAGTGGGACAGTGGGATTGTTTGGGGAGTGATACAGGGCTATGGGGAGAGAGCGGGACAGTGGGATTAGTTTGGGGATTGATACAGGGCTATGGGGAGAGAGCATGGCAAAAGGGATTAGTTTGGGATTGGTACAGGGCTATGGGGAGAGATTGGGGCATTGGGATTAGTTTGGGGATTGATACAGGGCTATGGGGAGAGAGCGGGACTGTGGGATTAGTTTGGGATTGATACAGGGCTATGGGGAGAGAGCGGGGCAGTGGGATTAGTTTGGGATTGATTCAGGGCTATGGGGAGAGAGAGGGGCAGTAGGATTC
Organism: Isurus oxyrinchus; assembly: GCA_026770705.1. NCBI lineage: Eukaryota > Metazoa > Chordata > Chondrichthyes > Lamniformes > Lamnidae > Isurus > Isurus oxyrinchus. Next base: position 51,133 of record JANJGN010002203.1, read on the forward strand.
GTTTGGGATTGATACAGGGCTATGGGGAGAGAGCAGGGCATTTTGATTTGTTTGGGATTGATACAGGGCTATGGGGAGAGAGCGGGGCAAAAGGGATCAGTTTGGGGATTGATACTGGGCTATGGGGAGACTGCGGGTCAGTGGGATTATTTTGGGATTGATACTGGGCTATGGTGAGAGAGCGGGACTGTGGGATTAGTTTGGGGATTGATACAGGGCTATGGGGAGAGGGCAGGGCAGTGGGATTAGTTTGGGGATTGATACAGGGCTATGGGGAGAGAGTGGGACAGTGGGATTAGTTTGGGATTGATACAGGGCAATGGGGAGAGAGCGGGGCAGTGGGATTAGTTTGGGATTGATACAGGGCAATGGGGAGAGTGTGGGACAGTGGGATTAGTTTGGGGATTGATACAGGGCTATGGGGAGAGAGCGGGACAGTGAGATTAGTTTGGGGATTGATACAGGGCTATGGGGAGAGAGTGGGACAGTGGGATTAGTTTGGGCATTGATACAGGGCTATGGGGAGAGAGTGGGGGCACTGGGATTAGTTTGGGAATTGATACAATGCTATGGGGAGAGAGCGGGGCAGTGGGATTAGTTTGGGGATTGATACAGGGCTATGGGGATATAGTGGGGCAGTGGGATTAGTTTGGGATTGTTACAGGCTATGGGGAGAGAGCGGGGCAGTGGGATTAGTTTGGGGATTAATACAGGACTATGGGGATATAGTGGGGCATTGGGATTATTTTGGGATTGATACAGGGTGATGGTAGAGAGCGGGACAGTGGGATTAGTTTGGGGATTGATAGAGGGCTATGGGGAGGGAGCGGGGCAGTGGGATTAGTTTGGGGATTGATACAGGGCTATGGGGAGAGAGCGGGGCAAAAGGGATCAGTTTGGGGATTGATACAGGGCTATGGGGACAGAGTGGGGCTGTGGGATTAGTTTGGGGATTGATACTGGGCTATGGGGAGAGAGCGGGACAGTGGGATTAGTTTGGTGATTGATACTGGGCTATGGGGAGAGAGTGGGGCAGTGGGATTAGTTTGGGATTGATACAGGGCTATGGGGAGAGAGCGGGGCAGTGGGATTAGTTTGGGGATTGATACAGGGCTATGGGGAAAGTGCAGGGCAGTGGGATTAGTTTGGGATTGATACAGGGCTATGGGGAGAGAGTGGGGCAGTGGGATTCGTTTGGGGAATGATACAGGGCGATGGAGAGAGAGCGGGACAGTGGGATTAGTTTGGAGATTGATACAGGGCTATGGGGAGAGAGTGGGACAGTGGGATTGTTTGGGGAGTGATACAGGGCTATGGGGAGAGAGCGGGACAGTGGGATTAGTTTGGGGATTGATACAGGGCTATGGGGAGAGAGCGGGGCAGTGGGATTAGTTTGGGGATTGATACAGGGCTATGGGGAGAGAGCATGGCAAAAGGGATTAGTTTGGGATTGGTACAGTGCTATGGGGAGAGATTGGGGCATTGGGATTAGTTTGGGGATTGATACAGGGCTATGGGGAGAGAGCGGGACTGTGGGATTAGTTTGGGATTGATACAGGTCTATGGATGGAGACCGGGGCAGTGGGATTAGATTGGAATTAGTACAGGGCTGTGGGGAGATAGCGGGGCAGTGGGATTAGATTGGAATTAGTGCAGGGCTATGGGGAAAGAGTGGGACAGTGGGATTAGTTTGGGGATGATACAGGGCTATAGGGAGAGAGTGGGGCTGTGGGATTAGTTTGGGGATTGATACAGGGTTATGGGGAGAGAGTGGGGCAGTGGGATTAGTTTGGGATTGATACTGGGCTATGGGGAGAGAGTGGGTCAGTGGGATTAGTTTGGGGATTGATTCTGGGCTATGGGGAGAGAGCGGGACAGTGGGATTAGTTTGGTGATTGATACAGGGCTATAGGGAGAGAGTGGGACAGTGGGATTAGTTTGGGGATTGATACAGGGCTATGGGGAGAGAGAGAGACAGTGGGATAAGTTGGGGGATTGATACAGGGCTATGGGGAGAGAGTGGGACTGTGGGATTAGTTTGAGATTGATACAGTGCGCTGGGGAGAGAGCGGGGCACTGGGATTAGTTTAGGGATTGATACAGGGCTATGGGGAGGGAGATAGGCAGTGGGATTAGTTTGGGGATTAATACAGGGCTATGGGTAGAGAGTGGGACAGTGGGATTAGTTTGGGGATTGATACAGGGCTATGTAGAGAGAGTGGGACAGTGGGATTAGTTTGGGGATTGATACAGGGCTATGGGGAGAGAGCGGGACAGTGGGATTAGTTTGGGGATTGATACAGGGCTATGGGGAGAGAGTGGGACAGTGGGATTAGTTTGGGGATTTATACAGGGCTATGGGGAGAGAGCGGGACAGTGGGATTAGTTTGGGGATTGATACAGAGCTATGGGGAGAGAGTGGGACAGTGGGATTAGTTTGGGGATTGATACAGGGCTATGGGGAGAGTGCGGGACAGTGGGATTAGTTTTGGGGATTGATACAGGGCTATGGGGAGAGAGCGGGACAGTGGGATTAGTTTGGGGATTGATACAGGGCTATGGGGAGGGAGTGGGACAGTGGGATTAGTTTGGGCATTGATACAGGGCTATGGGGAGTGAGCGGGACAGTGGGATTAGTTTGGGATTGATGCAGGGCTATGGGGAGAGAGTGTGACAGTGGGATTAGTTTGGAGATTGATACAGGGCGATGGGGAGAGAGTGGGACAGTGGGATTAGTTTGGGGATTGATACAGGGCTATGGGGAGAGAGTGGGACAGTGGGATTAGTTTGGGGATTGATACAGGGCGATGGGGAGAGAGTGGGACAGTGGGATTAGTTTGGGAATTGATACAGGGCTATTGGGAGAGAGCGGGACAGTGGGATTAGTTTGGGGACTGATACTGGGCTATGGGGAGAGAGTGGGGGCACTGGGATTAGTTTGGGGATTGATACTGGGCTATGGGGAGAGAGCGGGACAGTGGGACTAGTTTGGAGATTGATACTGGGTTATGGGGAGAGAGCGGGACAGTGGGATTAGTTTGGGGATTGATACAGGGCTATGGGGAGAGAGCAGTGCAGACTGATTAGTTTGAGGATTGATACAGGGCAATGGGGAGAGAGCGGGACAGTGGGATTAGTTTGGTGATTGATACAGGGCTATGGGGAGACAGTGGGACAGTGGGATTAGTTTGGGATTGATACAGGGCTATGGGGAGACAGTGGGACAGTGGGATTAGTTTGGGAATTGATACAGGGCTATGGGGAGAGAGCGGGACAGTGGGATTAGTTTGGGATTGATACAGGGCTATGGGGAGAGAGTGTGACAGTGGGATTAGTTTGGGATTGATACAGGGCTATGGGGAGGGAGTGGGACAGTGGGATTAGTTTGGGCATTGATACAGGGCTATGGGGAGTGAGCGGGACAGTGGGATTAGTTTGGGATTGATACAGGGCTATGGGGAGAGAGTGTGACAGTGGGATTAGTCTGGAGATTGATACAGGGCGATGGGGAGAGAGTGGGACAGTGGGATTAGTTTGGCAATTGATACAGGGCTATTGGGAGAGAGCGGGACAGTGGGATTAGTTTGGGGATTGATACTGGGCTATGGGGAGAGAGTGGGGGCACTGTGATTAGTTTGGGGATTGATACAGGGCTATGGGGATATAGTGGGGCAGTGGGATTAGTTTGGGATTGTTACAGGCTATGGGGAGAGAGCGGGGCAGTGGGATTAGTTTGGGGATTGATACAGGACTATGGGGATATAGTGGGGCAGTGGGATTATTTTGGGATTGATACAGGGTGATGGTAGAGAGCGGGACAGTGGGATTAGTTTGGGGATTGATAGAGGGCTATGGGGAGGGAGCGGGGCAGTGGGATTAGTTTGGGGATTGATACAGGGTGATGGTAGAGAGCGGGACAGTGGGATTAGTTTGGGGATTGATAGAGGGCTATGGGGAGGGAGCGGGGCAGTGGGATTAGTTTGGGGATTGATACAGGGCTATGGGGAGAGAGCGGGGCAAAAGGGATCAGTTTGGGGATTGATACAGGGCTATGGGGACAGAGTGGGGCTGTGGGATTAGTTTGGGGATTGATACTGGGCTATGGGGAGAGAGCGGGACAGTGGGATTAGTTTGGTGATTGATACTGGGCTATGGGGAGAGAGTGGGACAGTGGGATTAGTTTGGGGATTGATACAGGGCTATGGGGAGAGAGCGGGGCAGTGGGATTATTTTGAGGATTGATACAGGGCTATGGGGAGAGAGCGGGGCAGTGGGATTAGTTTGGGGATTGATACAGGGCTATGGGGAGAGTGCAGGGCAGTGGGATTAGTTTGGGATTGATACAGGGCTATGGGGAGAGTGCAGGGCAGTGGGATTAGTTTGGGATTGATACAGGGCTATGGGGAGAGAGCGGGACAGTGGGATTAGTTTGGAGATTGATAAAGGGCTATGGGGAGAGAGTGGGACAGTGGGATTGTTTGGGGAGTGATACAGGGCTATGGGGAGAGAGCATGGCAAAAGGGATTAGTTTGGGATTGGTACAGGGCTATGGGGAGAGATTGGGGCATTGGGATTAGTTTGGGGATTGATACAGGGCTATGGGGAGAGAGCGGGACTGTGGGATTAGTTTGGGATTGATACAGGGCTATGGATAGAGACCGGGGCAGTGGGATTAGATTGGAATTAGTACAGGGCTGTGGGGAGATAGCGGGGCAGTGGGATTAGATTGGAATTAGTGCAGGGCTATGGGGAAAGAGTGGGACAGTGGGATTAGTTTGGGGATGATACAGGGCTATAGGGAGAGAGTGGGACAGTGGGATTAGTTTGGGATTGATACTAGGCTATGGGGAGAGAGTGGGACAGTAGGATTAGTTTGGGGATTGATTCTGGGCTATGGGGAGAGAGCGGGACAGTGGGATTAGTTTGGTGATTGATACAGGGCTATAGGGAGAGAGTGGGACAGTGGGATTATTTTGGGGATTGATACAGGGCTATGGGGAGAGAGAGAGACAGTGGGATAAGTTTGGGGATTGATACAGGGCTATGGGGAGAGAGTGGGACTGTGGGATTAGTTTGAGATTGATACAGTGCGCTGGGGAGAGAGCGGGGCACTGGGATTAGTTTAGGGATTGATACAGGGCTATGGGGAGGGAGATAGGCAGTGGGATTAGTTTGGGGATTAATACAGGGCTATGGGTAGAGAGTGGGACAGTGGGATTAGTTTGGGGATTGATACAGGGCTATGTAGAGAGAGTGGGACAGTGGGATTAGTTTGGGGATTGATACAGGGCTATGGGGAGAGAGCGGGACAGTGGGATTAGTTTGGGGATTGATACAGGGCTATGGGGAGAGAGTGGGACAGTGGGATTAGTTTGGGGATTTATACAGGGCTATGGGGAGAGAGCGGGACAGTGGGATTAGTTTGGGGATTGATACAGAGCTATGGGGAGAGAGTGGGACAGTGGGATTAGTTTGGGGATTGATACAGGGCTATGGGGAGAGTGCGGGACAGTGGGATTAGTTTTGGGGATTGATACAGGGCTATGGGGAGAGAGCGGGACAGTGGGATTAGTTTGGGGATTGATACAGGGCTATGGGGAGAGAGCAGTGCAGAGTAATTAGTTTGAGGATTGATACAGGGCAATGGGGAGAGAGCGGGACAGTGGGATTAGTTTGGTGATTGATACAGGGCTATGGGGAGACAGTGGGACAGTGGGATTAGTTTGGGATTGATACAGGGCTATGGGGAGACAGTGGGACAGTGGGATTAGTTTGGGAATTGATACAGGGCTATGGGGAGAGAGCGGGACAGTGGGATTAGTTTGGGCATTGATACAGGGCTATGGGGAGTGAGCGGGACAGTGGGATTAGTTTGGGATTGATACAGGGCTATGGGGAGAGGGTGTGACAGTGGGATTAGTTTGGAGATTGATACAGGGCGATGGGGAGAGAGTGGGACAGTGGGATTAGTTTGGGGATTGATACTGGGCTATGGGGAGAGAGTGGGACAGTGGGATTAGTTTGGAAATTGATACAGGGCTATTGGGAGAGAGCGGGACAGTGGGATTAGTTTGGGGATTGATACTGGGCTATGGGGAGAGAGCGGGACAGTGGGACTAATTTGGAGATTGATACTGGGTTATGGGGAGAGAGCGGGACAGTGGGATTAGTTTGGAGATTGATACCGGGCTATGGCGTGTGAGCGGGGCAGTGGGATTAGTTTGGGATTGATACAGGGCTATGGGGAGAGAGTGGAACAGTGGGATTAGTTTGGGAATTGATACAGGGCTATGGGGAGAGAGCGGGACAGTGTGATTAGTTTGAGATTGATACAGGGCTATAGGGAGAGAGTGGGACAGTCGGATTAGTTTGGGGATTGATACATGGCTATGGGGATAGAGCGGGACAGTGGGATTAGTTTGGGGATTGATACTGGGCTATGGGGAGAGAGTGGGGCAGTGGGATTAGTTTGGGATTGATACAGGGCTTTGGGGAGAGAGATGGACAGTGGGATTAGTTTGGGGATTGGTACAGGGTGATGGTGAGAGAGCGGGGCAGTGGGATTAGTTTGGGGATTGATACACGGCAATGGAGAGAGAGTGGGACAATGTGGTTAGTTTGGGATTGATACTGGGCTATGGGGAGAGAGCGGCGCAGTGGGATTAGTTTGGGATTGATACAGGGCTATGGGTAGAGAGTGGGACAGTGGGATTAGTTTGGGGATTGATACAGGGCAATGGGGAGAGAGCGGGACCGTGGGATTATTTTGGGATTGATACAGGGCTATAGGGAGAGAGTGGGACAGTGGGATTAGTTTGGGGATTGATACAGGGCTATTTGGAGAGAGCGGGGCAGTGGGATTAGTTTCGGATTGATACAGGTCTATGGGGAGAGAGCGGGACAGTGGGATTAGTTTGAGATTGATACAGGGCTATGGGGAGAGAGAGGGACAGTGGGATTAGTTTGGGGATTGGTACAGGGTGATGGTGAGAGAGCGGGGTAGTGGGATTAGTTTGGGGATTGATACACGGCAATGGAGAGAGAGTGGGACAGTGGGGTTAGTTTGGGATTGATACTGGGCTATGGGGAGAGAGCGGCGCAGTGGGATTAGTTTGGGATTGATACAGGGCTATGGGTAGAGAGTGGGACAGTGGGATTAGTTTGGGGATTGATACAGGGCTATGGGGAGAGTGCGCGACAGTGGGATTAGTTTGGGGATTGATACAGGGCTATGGGGAGAGAGCAGTGCAGAGTGATTAGTTTGAGGATTGATACAGGGCAATGGGGAGAGAGCGGGACAGTGGGATTAGTTTGGTGATTGATACAGGGCTATGGGGAGACAGTGGGACAGTGGGATTAGTTTGGGATTGATACAGGGCTATGGGGAGACAGTGGGACAGTGGGATTAGTTTGGGATTGATACAGGGCTATGGGGAGAGAGTGTGACAGTGGGATTAGTTTGGAGATTGATACAGGGCGATGGGGAGAGAGTGGGACAGTGGGATGAGTTTGGGGATTGATACAGGGCTATGGGGAGAGAGTGGGATAGTGGGATTAGTTTGGGAATTGATACAGTGCTATGGGGAGAGAGCGGGACAGTGGGATTAGTTTGGGGATTGATACTGGGCTATGGGGAGAGAGCGGGACAGTGGGACTAGTTTGGAGATTGATACTGGGTTATGGGGAGAGAGCGGGACAGTGGGATTAGTTTGGGGATTGATACAGGGCTATGGTGTGAGAGCGGGGCGGTGGGATTAGTTTGGGAATTGATACAGGGCTATGGGGAGAAAGCGGGACAGTGTGATTAGTTTGAGATTGATACAGGGCTATAGGGAGAGAGTGGGACAGTCGGATTAGTTTGGGGATTGATACATGGCAATGGGGAGAGAGTGGGACAGTGGGATTAATTTGGGGATTGATACAGGGCTATGGGGATAGAGCGGGACAGTGGGATTAGTTTGGGATTGATACTGGGCTATGGGGCGAACGTGGGGCAGTGGGATTCGTTTGGGGATTGATACTGGGCTATGGGGAGAGAGTGGGGCAGTGGGATTAGTTTGGGATTGATACAGGGCTATGGGGAGAGAGAGGGACAGTGGGATTAGTTTGGGGATTGGTACAGGGTGATGGTGAGAGAGCGGGACCGTGGGATTAGTTTGGGATTGATACAGGGCTATAGGGAGAGAGTGGGACAGTGGGATTAGTTTGGGGATTGATACAGGGCTATTTGGAGAGAGTGGGGCAGTGGGATTAGTTTCGGATTGATACAGGTCTATGGGGAGAGAGCGGGACAGTGGGATTAGTTTGAGATTGATACAGGGCTATGGGGAGAGAGAGGGACAGTGGGATTAGTTTGGGGATTGGTACAGGGTGATGGTGAGAGAGCGGGGCAGTGGGATTAGTTTGGGGATTGATACACGGCAATGGAGAGAGAGTGGGACAGTGGGGTTAGTTTGGGATTGATACTGGGCTATGGGGAGAGAGCGGCGCAGTGGGATTAGTTTGGGATTGATACAGGGCTATGGGTATAGAGTGGGACAGTGGGATTAGTTTGGGGATTGATACAGGGCTATGGGGAGAGTGCGCGACAGTGGGATTAGTTTGGGGATTGATACAGGGCTATGGGGAGAGAGCAGTGCAGAGTGATTAGTTTGAGGATTGATACAGGGCAATGGGGAGAGAGCGGGACAGTGGGATTAGTTTGGTGATTGATACAGGGCTATGGGGAGACAGTGGGACAGTGGGATTAGTTTGGGATTGATACAGGGCTATGGGGAGACAGTGGGACAGTGGGATTAGTTTGGGATTGATACAGGGCTATGGGGAGAGAGTGTGACAGTGGGATTAGTTTGGAGATTGATACAGGGCGATGGGGAGAGAGTGGGACAGTGGGATGAGTTTGGGGATTGATACAGGGCTATGGGGAGAGAGTGGGATAGTGGGATCAGTTTGGGAATTGATACAGTGCTATGGGGAGAGAGCGGGACAGTGGGATTAGTTTGGGGATTGATACTGGGCTATGGGGAGAGAGCGGGACAGTGGGACTAGTTTGGAGATTGATACTGGGTTATGGGGAGAGAGCGGGACAGTGGGATTAGTTTGGGGATTGATACATGGCAATGGGGAGAGAGTGGGACAGTGGGATTAATTTGGGGATTGATACAGGGCTATGGGGATAGAGCGGGACAGTGGGATTAGTTTGGGGATTGATACAGTGCTATGGGGAGAGAGTGGGACAGTGGGGTTAGTTTGGGATTGATACTGGGCTATGGGGCGAACGTGGGGCAGTGGGATTAGTTTGGGGATTGATACTGGGCTATGGGGAGAGAGTGGGGCAGTGGGATTAGTTTGGGATTGATACAGGGCTATGGGGAGAGAGAGGGACAGTGGGATTAGTTTGGGGATTGGTACAGGTTGATGGTGAGAGAGCGGGGCAGTGGGATTAGTTTGGGGATTGATACACGGCAATGGAGAGAGAGGGGCAGTGGGATTAGTTTGGGGATTGGTACGCGGCAATGGAGAGAGAGTGGGACAGTGCGGTTAGTTTCGGATTGATACTGGGCTATGGGGCGAGCGTGGGGCAGTGGGCTTAGTTTGGGATTGATACTGGGCTATGGGGCGAGCGTGGGGCAGTGGGATTAGTTTGGAGATTGATACAGGGCTATGGGGAGAGAGCGGGACAGTGGGATTCGTTCGGGGATTGGTACAGGGTGATGGTGAGAGAGCGGGGCAGTGGGATTAGTTTGGGGTTTGATACAGGGCTATGGGGAGACAGTGGGACAGTGGGATTAGTTTGGGAATTGATACAGGGCTATGGGGAGAGAGCGGGACAATGGGATTAGTTTGGGATTGATACGTGTCTATGGGGAGAGCGGGACAGTGGGATTAGTTTGGGGATTGATACAAGGCTATGGGGAGAGACTGGGACAGTGGGATTAGTTTGGGGAATGATACAGGGCAATGGGGAGAGAGCGGGACCGTGGGATTAGTTTGGGATTGATACAGGGCTATAGGGAGAGAGTGGGACAGTGGGATTAGTTTGGGGATTGATACAGGGCTATTTGGAGAGAGCGGGGCAGTGGGATTAGTTTCGGATTGATACAGGTCTATGGGGAGATAGCGGGACAGTGGGATTAGTTTGGGATTGATACAGGTCTATGGGGAGAGAGCGGGGCAGTGGGATTAGTTTGGGGATTGATACAGGTCTATGGGGAGAGAGCGGGACAGTGGGATTAGTTTGGGGATTGATACTGGGCTATGGGGAGCGAGCGGGACAGTGGGATTAGTTTGGGGATTGATACAGGGCAATGGGGAGAGAGCGGGACAGTGGGATTAGTTTGGGATTGATATAGGGCTATGGGGAGAGAGTGGGACAGTGGGATTAGTTTGGGGATTGATACAGGGCTATTGGGAGAGAGCGGGACAGTGGGATTAGTTTGGGATTGATACATGTCTATGGGGAGAGCGGGGCAGTGGGATTAGTTTGGGGATTGATACATGTCTATGGGGAGAGCGGGGCAGTGGGATTAGTTTGGGGATTGATACAGGGCTATGGGGAGAGAGTGGGGCAGTGGGATTAGTTTGGGATTGATACAGGGCTATGGGGAGAGAGCGGGACAGTGGGATTAGTTTGGGGATTGATACAGGGCTATGGGGAGAGACCGGGACAGTGGGATTAGTTTGGGATTGATACATGTCTATGGGGAGAGCGGGACAGTGGGATTAGTTTGGGGATTGATACAAGGCTATGGGGAGAGACTGGGACAGTGGGATTAGTTTGGGGAATGATACAGGGCAATGGGGAGAGAGCGGGACCGTGGGATTAGTTTGGGATTGATACAGGGCTATAGGGAGAGAGTGGGACAGTGGGATTAGTTTGGGGATTGATACAGGGCTATTTGGAGAGAGTGGGGCAGTGGGATTAGTTTCGGATTGATACAGGTCTATGGGGAGAGAGCGGGACAGTGGGATTAGTTTGAGATTGATACAGGGCTATGGGGAGAGAGAGGGACAGTGGGATTAGTTTGGGGATTGGTACAGGGTGATGGTGAGAGAGCGGGGCAGTGGGATTAGTTTGGGGATTGATACACGGCAATGGAGAGAGAGTGGGACAGTGGGGTTAGTTTGGGATTGATACTGGGCTATGGGGAGAGAGCGGCGCAGTGGGATTAGTTTGGGATTGATACAGGGCTATGGGTATAGAGTGGGACAGTGGGATTAGTTTGGGGATTGATACAGGGCTATGGGGAGAGTGCGCGACAGTGGGATTAGTTTGGGGATTGATACAGGGCTATGGGGAGAGAGCAGTGCAGAGTGATTAGTTTGAGGATTGATACAGGGCAATGGGGAGAGAGCGGGACAGTGGGATTTGTTTGGTGATTGATACAGGGCTATGGGGAGACAGTGGGACAGTGGGATTAGTTTGGGATTGATACAGGGCTATGGGGAGACAGTGGGACAGTGGGATTAGTTTGGGATTGATACAGGGCTATGGGGAGAGAGTGTGACAGTGGGATTAGTTTGGAGATTGATACAGGGCGATGGGGAGAGAGTGGGACAGTGGGATGAGTTTGGGGATTGATACAGGGCTATGGGGAGAGAGTGGGATAGTGGGATCAGTTTGGGAATTGATACAGTGCTATGGGGAGAGAGCGGGACAGTGGGATTAGTTTGGGGATTGATACTGGGCTATGGGGAGAGAGCGGGACAGTGGGACTAGTTTGGAGATTGATACTGGGTTATGGGGAGAGAGCGGGACAGTGGGATTAGTTTGGGGATTGATACATGGCAATGGGGAGAGAGTGGGACAGTGGGATTAATTTGGGGATTGATACAGGGCTATGGGGATAGAGCGGGACAGTGGGATTAGTTTGGGGATTGATACAGTGCTATGGGGAGAGAGTGGGACAGTGGGGTTAGTTTGGGATTGATACTGGGCTATGGGGCGAACGTGGGGCAGTGGGATTAGTTTGGGGATTGATACTGGGCTATGGGGAGAGAGTGGGGCAGTGGGATTAGTTTGGGATTGATACAGGGCTATGGGGAGAGAGAGGGACAGTGGGATTAGTTTGGGGATTGGTACAGGTTGATGGTGAGAGAGCGGGGCAGTGGGATTAGTTTGGGGATTGATACACGGCAATGGAGAGAGAGGGGCAGTGGGATTAGTTTGGGGATTGGTACGCGGCAATGGAGAGAGAGTGGGACAGTGCGGTTAGTTTCGGATTGATACTGGGCTATGGGGCGAGCGTGGGGCAGTGGGCTTAGTTTGGGATTGATACTGGGCTATGGGGCGAGCGTGGGGCAGTGGGATTAGTTTGGAGATTGATACAGGGCTATGGGGAGAGAGCGGGACAGTGGGATTCGTTCGGGGATTGGTACAGGGTGATGGTGAGAGAGCGGGGCAGTGGGATTAGTTTGGGGTTTGATACAGGGCTATGGGGAGACAGTGGGACAGTGGGATTAGTTTGGGAATTGATACAGGGCTATGGGGAGAGAGCGGGACAATGGGATTAGTTTGGGATTGATACGTGTCTATGGGGAGAGCGGGACAGTGGGATTAGTTTGGGGATTGATACAAGGCTATGGGGAGAGACTGGGACAGTGGGATTAGTTTGGGGAATGATACAGGGCAATGGGGAGAGAGCGGGACCGTGGGATTAGTTTGGGATTGATACAGGGCTATAGGGAGAGAGTGGGACAGTGGGATTAGTTTGGGGATTGATACAGGGCTATTTGGAGAGAGCGGGGCAGTGGGATTAGTTTCGGATTGATACAGGTCTATGGGGAGATAGCGGGACAGTGGGATTAGTTTGGGATTGATACAGGTCTATGGGGAGAGAGCGGGGCAGTGGGATTAGTTTGGGGATTGATACAGGTCTATGGGGAGAGAGCGGGACAGTGGGATTAGTTTGGGGATTGATACTGGGCTATGGGGAGCGAGCGGGACAGTGGGATTAGTTTGGGGATTGATACAGGGCAATGGGGAGAGAGCGGGACAGTGGGATTAGTTTGGGATTGATACAGGGCTATGGGGAGAGAGTGGGACAGTGGGATTAGTTTGGGGATTGATACAGGGCTATGGGGTGAGAGCGGGGCAGTGGGATTAGTTTGGGATTGATACATGGCTATGGGGAGAGTGGGACAGTTGGATTAGTTTGGGGATTGATACAGGGCTATTGGGAGAGAGCGGGACAGTGGGATTAGTTTGGGATTGATACATGTCTATGGGGAGAGCGGGGCAGTGGGATTAGTTTGGGGATTGATACATGTCTATGGGGAGAGCGGGGCAGTGGGATTAGTTTGGGGATTGATACAGGGCTATGGGGAGAGAGTGGGGCAGTGGGATTAGTTTGGGATTGATACAGGGCTATGGGGAGAGAGCGGGACAGTGGGATTAGTTTGGGGATTGATACAGGGCTATGGGGAGAGACCGGGACAGTGGGATTAGTTTGGGATTGATACATGTCTATGGGGAGAGCGGGACAGTGGGATTAGTTTGGGGATTGATACAAGGCTATGGGGAGAGACTGGGACAGTGGGATTAGTTTGGGGAATGATACAGGGCAATGGGGAGAGAGCGGGACCGTGGGATTAGTTTGGGATTGATACAGGGCTATAGGGAGAGAGTGGGACAGTGGGATTAGTTTGGGGATTGATACAGGGCTATTTGGAGAGAGTGGGGCAGTGGGATTAGTTTCGGATTGATACAGGTCTATGGGGAGAGAGCGGGACAGTGGGATTAGTTTGGGATTGATACAGGTCTATGGGGAGAGAGCGGGGCAGTGGGATTAGTTTGGGGATTGATACAGGTCTATGGGGAGAGAGCGGGACAGTGGGATTAGTTTGGGGATTGATACAGGGCTATGGGGAGCGAGCGGGACAGTGGAATTAGTTTGGGGATTGATACAGGGCAATGGGGAGAGTGCGGGACAGTGGGATTAGTTTGGGATTGATACAGGGCTATGGGGAGAGAGTGGGACAGTGGGATTATTTTGGGGATTGATACAGGGCTATGGGGAGAGATCGGGGCAGTGGGATTAGTTTGGGATTGATACAGGGCTATGGGGAGAGAGTGTGACAGTGGGATTAGTTTGGGGATTGATACAGGGCTATTGGGAGAGAGCGGGGCAGTGGGATTAGTTGGGGGATTGATACAGGGCTATGGGGAGAGAGCGGGGCAGTGGGATTAGTTTGGGATTGATACAGTGCTATGGGGAGAGAGTGGGACAGTTGGATTAGTTTGGGGATTGATACAGGGCTATTGGGAGAGAGCGGGGCAGTGGGATTAGTTCGGGATTGATACAGGTCTATGGGGAGAGAGCGGGACAGTGGGATTAGTTTGGGATTGATACAGGTCTATGGGGAGAGAGCGGGACCGTGGGATTAGTTTGGTGATTGATACTGGGCTATGGGGACCGAGCGGGTCAGTGGGATTAGTTTGGGGATTGATACAGGGCTATGGGGAGAGAGCGGGGCAGTGGGATTAGTTTGGGCATTGATACAGGACTATGGGGAGAGAGCGGGACAGTGGGATTAGTTTGGGATTGATACAGGGCTATGGGGAGAGAGTGGGACAGTGGGATTAGTTTGGGGATTGATACAGGGCTATGGGGAGAGAGCGGGGCAGTAGGATTAGTTTGGGGATTGATACATGTCTATGGGGAGAGCGGGGCGGTGGGATTAGTTTGGGGATTGATACATGTCTATGGGGAGAGCGGGGCGGTGGGATTAGTTTGGGGATTGATACAGGGCTATGGAGAGACAGCGGGTCAGTGGGATTATTTGGGGATTGATAAAGGGCTATGGGGAGAGAGCGGGGCAGTGGGATTAGTTTGGGGATTGATACAGGGCTATGGGGAGAGAGCGGGGCAGTGGGATTAGTTTGGGATTGATACAGGGCTATGGGGAGAGAGTGGGACAGTGGGATTAGTTTGGGGATTGATACAGGTCTATGGGGAGAGAGGGGGACAGTGGGATTAGTTTGGGGATTGATACAGGTCTATGGGGAGAGAGGGGGACAGTGGGATTAGTTTGGGGATTGATACAGGGCTATGGGGAGAGAGCGGGACAGTGGGATTAGTTTGGGGATTGATACAGGGCCATGGGGAGAGAGCGGGGCAGTGGGATTAGTTTGGGGATTGATACTGGGCTATGGGGAGAGTGCGGGGCATTGGGATTAGTTTGGGGATTGATACTGGGCTATGGGGAGAGAGCGGGGCAGTAGGATTAGTTTGGGGATTGATACATGTCTATGGGGAGAGCGGGGCGGTGGGATTAGTTTGGGGATTGATACATGTCTATGGGGAGAGTGGGGCGGTGGGATTAGTTTGGGGATTGATACAGGGCTTTGGAGAGAGAGCGGGGCAGTGGGATTATTTGGGGATTGATAAAGGGCTATGGGGAGAGTGCGGGGCAGTGGGATTAGTTTGGGGATTGATACTGGGCTATTGGGAGAGAGCGGGACAGTGGGATTAGTTTGGGGATTGATACAGGGCTATGGGGAGAGAGCGGGGCAGTGGGATTGGTTTGGGATTGATACATGTCTATGGGGAGAGCGGGGCAGTGGGATTAGTTTGGGGATTGATACAGGGCTATGGGGAGAGAGTGGGGCAGTGGGATTAGTTTGGGGATTGATACAGGGCGTTGGGGAGAGAGTGGGGCAGTGGGATTAGTTTGGGGATTGATACAGGGCTATGGGGAGAGAGTGGGACAGTGGGATTAGTTTGGTATTGATACAGGGCTATGGGGAGAGAGCGGGACAGTGGGATTAGTTTGGGGATTGATACAGGGCTATGGGGAGAGCGGGGCAGTGGGATTAGTTTGGGATTGATACATGTCTATGGGGAGAGCGGGGCAGTGGGATTAGTTTGGGGCTTGATACAGGGCTATGGGGAGAGAGCGGGGCAGTGGGATTAGTTTGGGGATTGATACAGGGCGTTGGGGAGAGAGCGGGGCAGTGGGATTAGTTTGGGGATTGATACAGGGCGATGGGGAGATTCTGTGTAAATAGAATCACACGAGTTTCACATTTCCTCTTGTGGATGCCTCCTTTTTCTGAAGAGCTGGGTAGCTGTGAATCAGGTGTGATACCATGGTACCTCCCTCGCACTTATTGCAAATGGCTCTATCATGGGTCTCATATCTCTGTGGTATGTTTCCGTACCATCGCAGCCTGTGCCCCTTTTTCAGTACGTTGTCAGCGTCAGTGAGACCGCGTCCCTAATGTTACGTGTGCTTGTGGAAGGAACCTTGTTCACATGCTTTGCAGTGTCATGTCATGTTTATTCTTGGCTCTGTAAGATTGAGGCACAGGCGTTGTCCTATCCCGTCTGCATTGTTGAAAGGTGAAGGTGTAGTGCAGACGTAGAGATGCGTTAATGCATGGAGAAGGGTCATATGTCATGGAGCTCCACGCGCTCCCTGTCTCTTGGCAAGGTTTTCATGCTGTGAGCCCCTACTCAGATCTCGTGTGTGCCCCTGCCTGCCAATCGTATTTCTGACTTCCCGAGTGTGCGTCTGCCAGACTCACCAGTAAGTGGGAGCACCGGTGCCACCTCCAGGTGCTGAATCTCTGCCCCTTTTCAGCCACATTACTGCCCTGGCGCTCGAACCTCCAACCTTGAGCGTTTCTCAACCTGTCATCGTCTGGATTGCAGGCACAAGGCCGTCGGCACAAGGTTGGGGACACAGCGCGGTGCATCCCATCACCTGAGCACTCGCCGAGGCCTGTGGCGCTATCTGTCAACAGTGATACTCGGCAGTCAACAGAGCCTTTGAGCACGCTTTGAGAACGCATGCTGTAACTTTAGGTCATGTTGGAGGGAGCAATGGGATAGGGGCAAGGATGCACGGAAGATGAAGTCTGCTCTTTGTTAGCAATGACTCAGGTCCTTGAGGGCCTCATGGTGTCTGGGCATTTTGGGGGTTTGCGAGGGCCAGGGCTGGCCATGAGGGCGCAACGTGTGTCTTCAAGAGGGAGCATTTTAGTTTCTGACACGTCAGTGGTTGAACGTCCTCATCCTTCGCTGGTCGCATGGATAGTAAGTTGAGGATAAAAACGGGCCAGCATCACTAACTGAGGGTGTTGGGTGTTAATGTGATGTAGAAGAAGGTGACACCAGGGGACTGAATATTCTCTGAATAGATGCACACTTGCAGAACATCCTTGTCCAAATGTCACCTATCGGTTTCACCACTGAGGATGTGTCGTGCCATTGCTGGAGATAGACCTCCTTGCAGAGCTTTGACACATTGAAGACATGTAGCTACAAGGCCACCGAGGATAGTGAAATAGCTTCCCACTATTGCAGGCTGCCGTTGCAACTGGGATGCTGGAGAGATGTTTGCAGAGGCAGCACCTACTGACGTCTGATGCCAGGACTCCCCCCCCCCCTCCAGTCAGCATCTCATCTCAGCAAGGACACATGCTCCTGAGGTTTCATCATCAGTCAAAGGATCAGGACAATGTGAGCCTGATATGTAACTATTCACTTTCAGATTGAAGGAATTAGTAATGCTGGTGTTAACGTTGGTCCATGATGGAGGACGCTTGTCCATGTGGGTACTCACTGCAACTCGTAATCCTCCTCATGGAATCTGGTGGTTATGAAGACTTCACTTGCATGCCTGCCTCATCTGGCCCAATGCTATGGCTTTCCCCCTGCAGCCTCTGCTTCCTGGAACTCAAAACCCTCATCCTCTTCAATGTCCTCCACATCGGAGGAGATGTGAAGCTCCTCCAGGCCAACCCTGGATCCTGTGTCATCTCTTAAAGATGTCCGGGATCAAGGTGGATGACTTGTGTCCCTGCGTATCCGGCACAAACCTGCATGTTAAGTTTCTTACGGTTGCGGACCAGTCGTACATTGAACGAATGGAAGCCTTTCCTGTTTATTTGTTTGAGTGTCTATTGCCAAGGAGCTTTTACAGCCACATGAGCACAGTCAATGTCACCCTGCATCTGTGGAAATCCAGAAAGCTCAGCAAAGTCCAGTGCTCTGGTTCGGGTTACTTGATCTCCGTTGACGTTGACGTAATTGTAGGCCTTGCAAAAGGGGCATCCGTTACCTCATGCACGCATTTGCGAACGAACGTTTGAGAGATCCCACAGAGGGTCCCCAGTCGATCCCTGGAAGGAGCCACTCACATCAAAAGTTCAGTCTGGTAGTTACAATCCCAACCAGTGGCAATGGGTATCCTCCCCAGTGTCCGTGCCGCCAATCCCTGGATAATGCGGCAAATTTGAGTCAGACCCGTGGACTTGTGAAGGCATCAGCAATGTGATGTAGAAGAAGGTGACACCAGGGGATTGAATATTCTCTGAATAGATGCACACTTGCAGAACATCCTTGTCCAAATGTCACCTATCGGTTTCACCACTGAGGATACACTGGGTGGAATTTTCCATGCCCCCCATACTGGCTCATTTGGGCACGGTGACGTGATTATACGCCAACGTGTCTCACGTAACGTGCACTTGGCGGCTTGCACTTTGCTCAGGACTTTGAGGTTTGTTTGCCTGTCTCGCTTCAGACAGCACTCACCGTCATCAACGCCAGGCTTTGCCGGCAGCACCACATCACATTTTTTGGGGAGAGAGGGGCTTACGGGCAGGTCTCTACCTCCCAGACCAGCTGTAAGGCGGGAGTAGCTTTTTAATGGCTGCAGGATCAGGGCTTGTTTGGGGATGGGGGGGCGGGGGAGAAGTGGCCTCAGGCAAGGGAGAGGCTGCAGGACAAGGGCTGCACTGGGGAAGGGGGGGGGGGGGGGGGGGGGGTGGGGGGTAATCCAGGCTGTGTTTGGAGGCACGTGTTGATCTGTGCAAGCGGCTACAAGATGGTGAGACCTGAGGAGGCGGTCTCCAGAGGAGGTGAGACCAAATGGAGATGCGACGGTGCGTGTGAGTCAATGCTGGTGTCCGCTGAGCTGGCAGTGAGTGGGTTGCCAGCGAATGTGTGCTGGCCTTGTGAGTGCATGAGTTTAGAGTATAAAGATGGTCGCCTTATGCCAGCGACATGGATAAGAGCGTGCATCTGTTTTCTGCATTGGATGGCCAACCTCTTGCGTGCAGCGTTGGCACTGACCCCCTCTGCCGCTCCCTCCCAGGCTGGAGCGTTGAGACTGTTCGGCCCTCCTGTGGCCGGAGATGGGTAGAGGACCTTGCGGTGGACACCAGAAGGTGGCCCAGGGATGCGTCACTGAATTAGGGGGGGGGGGCTGCACTCTGCTTGGCTTTTGGGGCTATGTCTCTACCTTGGCAGTCCTGGGCTACAAGCACCGAGAAGTGTGCGGGCGTCTTCTGCGTAAGTACGGCGCCTTGTGTGAAGAAGCGGCGAGGTAAGGGCAAGGCGAGCAAACTGGAGGCCGGCTATCAGCGAGACGGCGCGCTTCCTGGGGCTGCAGAATTAATGAGGCGGGAGTGAGACAACACAGCGCGAAAACAACGTTTTTTTTTTCCCCCCCACCCGCTACCACACTTTGTGCAAAGCTGGGGTGCGTCTGCCCGTCATCTCGGAGGAGCTTAATATTCAGGTTTCCCTCTCTCTCCCGAGGATCTCTTCGGCCTGCCGCCTGTGTTCCTGGATCTCACGGTCAGACTGGTGGACATCCCTGTGTGAGTGAGGTAGACGTGCCAATGCCCCACCTTGAGGACCCTCACACAGTCTGACATATACCCCCCCCCCCCCCCTCCGCCCCACCTCCGCCCCCCCATTTCTGAGAAACCTGAATGCCCCCCACCATGCCCTATCTACATCTAAACACGGGCGGATGCCTCCCGCCTCTCCTGCCTGAGTGTGCCATCGCTGGTCCAGGATGATGCCAGAACCACGTGCATGATGGAGCAACAACAATATCCAGGGCATGGCCGAGAATTCCCGCCCTCCCACTCTTAAAGGGATTGAATTCCTGCCCTCCCACTCTTAAAGGGATTGAGTTCCTACCCACCCACTCTTAAAGGGATTGAATTCCTACCTTCCTACCCTTAAAGGGATTGAATTTCTACCCTCCTACCCTTAAAGGGATTGAATTCCTACCCTCCTACCCTTAAAGGGATTGAATTTCTACCCTCCTACCCTTAAAGGGATTGAATTCCTACCCTCCTACCCTTAAAGGGATTGAATTTCTACCCTCCTACCCTTAAAGGGATTGAATTCCTACTCTCCCACTCTTAAAGGGATTGAATTCCTACCCTCCTACTCTTAAAGGAATTGAATTTCTACCCTCCTACTCTGAAAGGGAATGAATTACTGCCCTCCCACTCTTAAAGGGATTGAATTTCTACCCTCCTACTCTTAAAGGGAATGAATTCCTGCCCTCCCACTCTTAAAGGGATTGAATTTCTACCCTCCTACCCTTAAAGGGAATGAATTCCTGTCCTTCCACTCTTAAAGGGATTGAATTTCTACCCTCCTACCCTTAAAGGGAATGAATTCCTGCCCTCTCAATCTTAAAGGGATTGAATTTCTACCCTCCGACCCTTAAAGGGAATGAATTCCAGTCCTCCCACTCTTAAAGGGATTGAATTTCTACCCTCCTAACCTTAAAGGGAATGAATTCCTGTCATCTCACTCTTAAAGGGATTGAATTTCTACCCCCCTAATCTTAAAGGGAATGAATTCCTGCCCTCCCACTCTTATAGGGATTGAATTTCTACCCTCCTACCCTTAAAGGGATTGAATTCCTACCCTCCCACTCTTAAAGGGAATGAATTCCTACCCTCTCACTCTTAAAGGGAATGAATTCCTACCCCCTCACTCTTAAAGGAAATGAATTCCTGCCCTCCCACTTTTAAAGGGACTGAATTCCTAACCGCCCACTCTTAAAGGGAATGAATTCCTGCCCACCCACTCTTAAAGGGATTGAATTTCTACCCTCCCACTCTTAAAGGGGTTGAATTCCTACCCTCCCACTCTTAAAGGGATTGAATTCCTATCCTCCCACTCTTAAAGGGAATGAATTCCTACCCTCCTACACTTAAAGGGTATGAATTCCTGCCCTCCCATTCTTAAAGGGAATGAATTCCTACCCTCCTGCTCTTAAAGGGAATGAATTCCTGCCTCCCATTCTTAAACGGATTTGAATTCCAAACCTCTCACTCTTAAAGGGATTGAATTTCTACCCTCCCACTCTTAAAGGGAATGAATTACTGCCCTCCCACTGTTAAAGGGATTGAATTTCTACCCTCCTACTCTTAAAGGGAATGAATTCCTGCCCTCCCACTCTTAAAGGGATTGAATTTCTACCCTCCTACTCTTAAAGGGAATGAATTCCTGTCCTCCCACTCTTAAAGGGATTGTATTTCTACCCTCCTACCCTTAAAGGGAATGAATTCCGCCCTCTCACTCTTAAAGGGATTGAATTTCTACCCTCCTACCCTTAAAGGGAATGAATTCCTGTCCTGCCACTCTTAAAGGGATTGAATTTCTACCCTCCTACCCTTAAAGGGAATGAATTCCTGCCCCCCACTCTTAAAGGGATTGAATTTCTATCCTCCTACTCTTAAAGGGATTGAATTCTTACCCTCCTACCCTTAAAGGGAATGAATTCCTGCCCCCCCCACTCTTAAAGGGATTGAATTCCTACCCTCCTACTCTTAAAGGGATTGAATTCCTACCCTCCTACCCTTAAAGGGATTGAATTTCTACCCTCCTACTCTTAAAGGGATTGAATTTCTACCCTCCTACACTTAAAGGTTATGAATTCCTGTGCTCCAATTCTTAAAGGGAATGAATTCCTGCTTCCCACTCTTAAACGGATTGAATTCCAAACCACTCACTCTTAAAGGGAATGAATTACTCCCCGCCCAGTCTTAAAGGGATTGAATTCCCACCCTCCCATTCTTAAAGGGAATGAATTACTGCCCTCCCACTCTTAAAGGGATTGAATTTCTACCCTCCTACCCTTAAAGGGAATGAATTCCTGCCCTCTCACTCTTAAAGGGATTGAATTTCTACCCTCCTACCCTTAAAGGGAATGAATTCCTGCCCTCTCACTCTTAAAGGGATTGAATTTCTACCCTCCTACCCTCAAAGGGAATGAATTCCTGCCCTCCCACTCTTAAAGGGATTGAATTTCTACCCTCCTACCCTTAAAGGAATTGAATTCCTACCCTCTCACTCTTAAAGGGAATGAATTCCTGCCCTCCCACTTTTAAAGGGACTGAATTCCTAACCTCCCACTCTTAAAGGGAATGAATTCCTGCCCCCCCCCCACTCTTAAAGGGATTGAATTTCTACCCTCCCACTCTTAAAGGGATTGCATTCCTACCCTCCCACTCTTAAAGGGATTGAATTCCTATCCTCCCACTCGTAAAGGGAATGAATTCCTGCCCTCCCACTCTTAAAGGGATTGAATTCCTACCCTCCCACTCTTAAAGGGAATGAATTCCTACGCTCCCAGTCTTAAAGGGATTGAATTCCTAACCTCCCACTCTGAAAGGGAATGAATTACTGCCCTACCACTCTTAAAGGGTTTGAATTTCTACCTCCTACTCTTAAAGGGAATGAATTCCTGCCCTCCCACTCTTAAAGGGATTGAATTTCTACCCTCCTACCCTTAAAGGGAATGAATTCCTGCCCTCTCACTCTTAAAGGAATTGAATTTCTACCCTCCTACCCTTAAAGGGAATGAATTCCTGTCCTCCCACTCTTAAAGGGATTGTATTTCTACCCTCCTACCCTTAAAGGGAATGAATTCCTGCCCTCTCACTCTTAAAGGGATTGAATTTCTACCCCCCTACCCTTAAAGGGAATGAATTCCTGTCCTCGCTCTCTTAAAGGGATTGAATTACTACCCTCCTACTCTTAAAGGGAATGAAATCCTGTCGTCCCATTCTTAAAGGGTTTGTATTTCTACCCTCCTACCCTTAAAGGGAATGAATTCCTGCCCTCGTACTCTTAAAGGGATTGAATTTCTACCCTCCGACCCTTGAAGGGAATGAATTCCTGCTCTCCCACTCTTAAAGGGATTGAATTCCTATCCTCCCACTCTTAAAGGGAATGAATTCCTACCCTCCTACACTTAAAGGGTATGAATTCCTGCCCTCCCATTCTTAAAGGGAATGAATTCCTACCCTCCTGCTCTTAAAGGGAATGAATTCCTGCCTCCCACTCTTAAGAGGATTGAATTCCAAACCTCTCACTCTTAAAGGGAATGAATTACTCCCCGCCCAGTCTTAAAGGGATTGAATTCCTACCCTCCCACTTTTAAAGGGAATGAATTACTGCCCTCCCACTCTTAAAGGGATTGAATCTCTACCCTCCTACTCTTAAAGGGAATGAATTTCTACCCTCCTACCCTTAAAGTGATTGAATTTCTACCCTCCTACCCTTAAAGGGATTGAATTTCTACCCTCCTACCCTTAAAGGGATTGAATTTCTACCCTCCTACTTTTAATGGGATTGAATTCCTACCCTCCTACCCTTAAAGGGAATGAATTCCTACCCTCTATCCTTAAAGGGAATGAATTTCTACCCTCCTACTCTTAAAGGGAATGAATTTCTACCCTCCTACTCTTAAAGGGAATGAATATCTACCCTCCTACTCTTAAAGGGAATGAATTTCTACCCTCCTACTCTTAAAGGGAATGAATTTCTACCCTCCTACCCTTAAAGGGATTGAATTTCTACGCTCCTACTCTTAAAGAGATTGAATTTCTACCCTCCTACCCTTAAAGGGATTGAATTTCTACCCTCCTACCCTTAAAGGGATTGAATTTCTACCCTCCTACTCTTAAAGGGATTGAATTTCTACCCTCCTACTCTTAAAGGGATTGAATTTCTACCCTCCTACCCTTAAAGGGATTGAATTTCTACCCTCCTACTTTTAATGGGATTGAATTCCTACCCTCCTACCCTTAAAGGGAATGAATTCCTACCCTCTATCCTTAAAAGGAATGAATTTCTACCCTCCTACTCTTAAAGGGAATGGATTTCTACCCTCCTACTCTTAAAGGGAATGAATATCTACCCTCCTACTCTTAAAGGGAATGAATTCCTGCCCTCCCACTCATAAAGGGATTGAATTTCTACCCTCCTACCCTTAAAGGGAATGAATTCCTGTCCTCCCACTCTTAAAGGGATTGAATTCCCGCCCTCCCACTCTTAAAGGCATTGAATTCCTGCCCTCCTACCCTTAAAGTGATTGAATTCCGACCCTCCCACCCTTAAAGGGATTGAATTCCTGCCCTCCTACCCTTAAAGGGATTGAATTCCTACCCTCCTACTCTTAAAGGGATTGAATTCCTGCCCTCCCACTCTTAAAGGGATTGAATTCCTGCCCTCCTACTCCTAAAGGGATTGAATTCCTACCCTCCTACTCTTAAAGGGATTGAATTCCTACCCTCCTACCCTTAAAGGGATTGAATTCCTACCCTCCTACTCTTAAAGGGATTGAATTCCTACTCTCCCACTCTTAAAGGGATTGAATTCCTACCATCCTACTCTTAAAGGGATTGAATTCCTACCCTCCCACTCTTAAAGGGATTGAATTCCTACTCTCCCACTCTTAAAGGGATTGAATTCCTACCCTCCTACTCTTAAAGGGATTGAATTCCTACCCTCCTACCCTTAAAGGGATTGAATTCCTACCCTCCTACCCTTAAAGGGATTGAATTCCTACCCTCCCACTCTTAAAGGGATTGAATGCCTACCCTCCCACTCTTAAAGGGATTGAATTCCTATCCTCCTACTCTTAAAGGGATTGAATTCCTTCCCTCCTACTCTTAAAGGGATTGAATTCCTACTCTCCCACTCTTAAAGGGATTGAATTCCTACTCTCCCACTCTTAAAGGGATTGAATTCCTACCCTCCTACTCTTAAAGGGATTGAATTCCTACTCTCCCACTCTTAAAGGGATTGAATTCCTACCCTCCTACTCTTAAAGGAATTGAATTCCTACTCTCCCACTCTTAAAGGGATTGAATTCCTACCCTCCTACTCTTAAAGGGATTGAATTTCTACCCTCCTACTCTTAAAGGGAATGAATTTCTATCCTCCTACTCTTAAAGGGATTGAATTTCTACCCTCCTACTCTTAAAGGGATTGAATTCCTACCCTCCTACTCTTAAAGGGATTGAATTCCTACCCTCCTACTCTTAAAGGGATTGAATTTCTACCCTCCTACTCTTAAAGGGATTGAATTCCTACCCTCCTACTCTTAAAGGGATTGAATTTCTACCCTCCTACCCTTAAAGGAATTGAATTCCTACTCTCCCACTCTTAAAGGGAATAAATTCCTACCCTCCTATTCTTAAAGGGAATGAATTCCTGCCTCCTACTCTTAAAGGGATTGAATTCCAAACCTCTCACTCTTAAAGGGAATGAATTACTCCCCTCCCAGTCTTAAACGTATTGAATTCCTACCCTCCCAATCTTAAAGGGAATGAATTACTGCCCTCCCACTCTTAAAGGGATTGAATTTCTACCCTCCTACTCTTAAAGGGAATGAATTCCTGCCCTCCCACTCTTAAAGGAATTGAATTTCTACCCTCCTACTCTTAAAGGGAATGAATTCCTGTCCTTCCACTCTTAAAGGGATTGTATTTCTACCCTCCTACCCATAAAGGGAATGAATTCCTGCCCTCTCACTCTTAAAGGGATTGAATTTCTACCCTCCTACCCTTAAAGGGAATGAATTCCTGCCCTCCCACTCTTATAGGGATTGAATTTCTACCCTCCTACTCTTAAAGGGAATGAATTCCTGTCATCCCATTCTTAAAGGGTTTGTATTTGTACCCTCCTACCCTTAAAGGGAATGAATTCCTGCCCTCTCACTCTTAAAGGGATTGAATTTCTACCCTCCGACCCTTAAAGGGAATGAATTCCTGCTCCCAGTCTTAAAAGGATTGAATTTCTACCCTCCTACCCTTAAAGGGAATGAATTCCTGCCCTCCCACTCTTATAGGGATTGAATTTCTACCCTCCTACTCTTAAAGGGAATGAATTCCTGTCATCCCATTCTTAAAGGGTTTGTATTTGTACCCTCCTACCCTTAAAGGGAATGAATTCCTGCCCTCCCACTATTAAAGGGATTGAATTTCTACCCTCCTACCCTTAAAGGGAATGAATTCCTGCTCCCAGTCTTAAAAGGATTGAATTTCTACCCTCCTACCCTTAAAGGGATTGAGTTCCTACCCTCCCACTCTTAAAGGGAATGAATTCCTACCCTCTCACTCTTAAAGGGAATGAATTCCTACCCTCTCACTCTTAAAGGGAATGAATTCCTGCCCTCCCACTTTTAAAGGGACTGAATTCCTAACCTCCCACTCTTAAAGGGAATGAATTCCTGACCCCCCCCCCACTCTTAAAGGGATTGAATTTCTACCCTCCCACTCTTAGAGGGATTGAATTCCTACCGTCCCACTCTTAAAGGGATTGAATTCCTGCCCTCCCATTCTTAAAGGGAATGAATTCCTGCCTCCCACTCTTAAACGGATTGAATTCCAAACCTCTCACTCTTAAAGGGAATGAATTACTCCCCTCCCAGTCTTAAAGGGATTGAATTCCTACCCTCCCACTCTTAAAGGGAATGAATTACTGCCGTCCCACTCTTAAAGGGATTGAATTTCTACCCTCCTACTCTTAAAGGGAATGAATTCCTGCCCTCCCACTCTTAAAGGGATTGAATTCCTGCCCTCCCATTCTTAAAGGGAATGAATTCCTGCCTCCCACTCTTAAACGGATTGAATTCCAAACCTCTCACTCTTAAAGGGAATGAATTACTCCCCTCCCAGTCTTAAAGGGATTGAATTCCTACCCTCCCACTCTTAAAGGGAATGAATTACTGCCGTCCCACTCTTAAAGGGATTGAATTTCTACCCTCCTACTCTTAAAGGGAATGAATTCCTGCCCTCCCACTCTTAAAGGGATTGAATTTCTACCCTCCTACTCTTAAAGGGAATGAATTCCTGTCCTCCCACTCTTAAAGGGATTGTATTTCTACCCTCCTACCCTTAAAGGGAATGAATTCCTGCCCTCTCACTCTTAAAGGGATTGAATTTCTACCCTCCTACCCTTAAAGGGAATGAATTCCTGTCCTGCCACTCTTAAAGGGATTGAATTTCTACCCTCCTACCCTTAAAGGGAATGAATTCCTGTCCTCCCACTCTTAAAGGGATTGAATTTCTACCCTCCTACTCTTAAAGGGAATGAATTTCTACCCTCCTACACTTAAAGGGAATGAATTCCTACCCTCCTAATCTTAAAGGGAATGAATTCCTACCCTCCTACTCTTAAAGGGATTGAATTCCTACTCTCCCACTCTTAAAGGGATTGAATTCCTACCCTCCTACCCTTAAAGTGATTGAATTCCTACCCTCCTACCCGTAAAGGGATTGAATTCCTACTCTCCCACTCTTAAAGGGATTGAATTTCTACCCTCCTACTCTTAAAGGGAATGAATTCCTGCCTCCCACTCTTAAACGGATTGAATTACAAACCTCTCACTCTTAAAGGGAATGAATTACTCCCCGCCCAGTCTTAAAGGGATTGAATTCCTACCCTCCCATTCTTAAAGGGAATGAATTACTGCCCTCCCACTCTTAAAGGGATTGAATTTCTACCCTCCTACTCTTAAAGGGAATGAATTCCTGCCCTCCCACTCTTAAAGGGACTGAATTCCTAACCTCCCACTCTTAAAGGGAATGAATTCCTGCCCCCCCACTCTTAAAGGGATTGAATTTCTACCCTCCCACTCTTAAAGGGATTGAATTCCTACCCTCCCACTCTTAAAGGGATTGAATTCCTATCTCCCACTCTTAAAGGGAATGAATTCCTGCCCTCCTACACTTAAAGGGTATGAATTCCTGCCCTCCCATTCTTAAAGGGAATGAATTCCTACCCTCCCGCTCTTAAAGGGAATGAATTCCTGCCTCCCACTCTTAAACGGATTGAATTCCAAACCTCTCACTCTTAAAGGGAATGAATTCCTGCCCTCCCACTCTTAAAGGGATTGAATTTCTACCCTCCTACTCTTAAAGGGAATGAATTCCTGTCCTCCCACTCTTAAAGGGATTGTATTTCTACCCTCCTACCCTTAAAGGGAATGAATTCCTGCCCTCTCACTCTTAAAGGGATTGAATTTCTACCCTCCTACCCTTAAAGGGAATGAATTCCTGTCCTGCCACTCTTAAAGGGATTGAATTTCTACCCTCCTACCCTTAAAGGGAATGAATTCCTACTCTCCCACTCTTAAAGGGATTGAATTCCTACCCTCCTACTCTTAAAGGGATTGAATTCCTACCCTCCTACCCTTAAAGGGATTGAATTTCTACCCTCCTACTCTTAAAGGGATTGAATTTCTACCCTCCTACTCTTAAAGGGATTGAATTCTTACCCTCCTACCCTTAAATGGAATGAATTCCTGCCCCCCCACTCTTGAAGGGATTGAATTCCTACCCTGCTACTCTTAAAGGGATTGAATTCCTACCCTCCTACCCTTAAAGGGATTGAATTTCTACCCTCCTACTCTTAAAGGGATTGAATTTCTACCCTCCTACTCTTAAAGGGAATGAATTCCTGCCCTCCCACTCTTAAAGGTATTGAATTTCTACCCTCCTACCCTTAAAGGGATTGAATTCCTACCCTCTCACTCTTAAAGGGAATGAATTCCTGCCCTCCCACTTTTAAAGGGACTGAATTCCTAACCTCCCACTCTTAAAGGGAATGAATTCCTGCCCCCCCCCACTCTTAAAGGGATTGAATTTCTACCCTCCCACTCGCAAAGGGAATGAATTCCTGCCCTCCCATTCTTAAAGGGAATGAATTCCTACCCTCCCACTCTTAAAGGGATTGAATTCCTACCCTCCCACTCTTAAAGGGATTGAATTCCTATCCTCCCGCTCTTAAAGGGAATGAATTCCTGCCTCCCACTCTTAAACGGATTGAATTCCAAACCCCTCACTTTAAAGGGAATGAATTACTCCCCTCCCAGTCTTAAAGGGATTGAATTCCTAACCTCCCACTCTGAAAGGGAATGAATTACTGCCCTCCCACTCTTAAAGGGATTGAATTTCTACCTCCTACTCTTAAAGGGAATGAATTCCTGCCCTCACACTCTTAAAGGGATTGAATTTCTACCCTCCTACTCTGGGAATGAATTCCTGTCCTCCCACTCTTAAAGGGATTGAATTTCTACCCTCCTACCCTTAAAGGGAATGAATTCCTGTCCTCCCACTCTTAAAGGGATTGAATTTCTACCCTCCTACTCTTAAAGGGAATGAATTCCTGTCGTCCCATTCTTAAAGCGTTTGTATTTCTACCATCCTACCCTTAAAGGGAATGAATTCCTGCTCTCCCAGTCTTAAAAGGATTGAATTTCTACCCTCCTACCTTAAAGGGATTGAATTCCTACCCTCCCACTCTTAAAGGGAATGAATTCCTACCCTCTCACTCTTAAATGGAATGTATTCCTACCCTCTCACTCTTAAAGGGAATGAATTCCTGCCCTCCCACTTTTAAAGGGACTGAATTCCTAACCTCCCACTCTTAAAGGGAATGAATTCCTGCCCCCCCCCACTCTTAAAGGGATTGAATTTCTACCCTCCCACTCTTAGAGGGATTGAATTCCTACCGTCCCACTCTTAAAGGGATTGAATTCCTGCCCTCCCATTCTTAAAGGGAATGAATTCCTACCCTCCCGCTCTTAAAGGGAATGAATTCCTGCCTCCCACTCTTAAACGGATTGAATTCCAAACCTCTCACTCTTAAAGGGAATGAATTACTCCCCTCCCAGTCTTAAAGGGATTGAATTCCTACCCTCCCACTCTTAAAGGGAATGAATTACTGCCGTCCCACTCTTAAAGGGATTGAATTTCTACCCTCCTACTCTTAAAGGGAATGAATTCCTGCCCTCCCACTCTTAAAGGGATTGAATTTCTACCCTCCTACTCTTAAAGGGAATGAATTCCTGTCCTCCCACTCTTAAAAGGATTGTATTTCTACCCTCCTACCCTTAAAGGGAATGAATTCCTGCCCTCTCACTCTTAAAGGGATTGAATTTCTACCCACCTACCCTTAAAGGGAATGAATTCCTGTCCTGCCACTCTTAAAGGGATTGAATTTCTACCCTCCTACCCTTAAAGGGAATGAATTCCTGTCCTCCCACTCTTAAAGGGATTGAATTTCTACCCTCCTACTCTTAAAGGGAATGAATTTCTACCCTCCTACCCTTAAAGGGAATGAATTCCTACCCTCCTAATCTTAAAGGGAATGAATTCCTACCCTCCTACTCTTAAAGGGATTGAATTCCTACTCTCCCACTCTTAAAGGGATTGAATTCCTACCCTCCTACCCTTAAAGTGATTGAATTCCTACCCTCCTACCCGTAAAGGGATTGAATTCCTACTCTCCCACTCTTAAAGGGATTGAATTTCTACCCTCCTACTCTTAAAGGGAATGAATTCCTGCCTCCCACTCTTAAACGGATTGAATTACAAACCTCTCACTCTTAAAGGGAATGAATTACTCCCCGCCCAGTCTTAAAGGGATTGAATTCCTACCCTCCCATTCTTAAAGGGAATGAATTACTGCCCTCCCACTCTTAAAGGGATTGAATTTCTACCCTCCTACTCTTAAAGGGAATGAATTCCTGCCCTCCCACTCTTAAAGGGACTGAATTCCTAACCTCCCACTCTTAAAGGGAATGAATTCCTGCCCCCCCACTCTTAAAGGGATTGAATTTCTACCCTCCCACTCTTAAAGGGATTGAATTCCTACCCTCCCACTCTTAAAGGGATTGAATTCCTATCTCCCACTCTTAAAGGGAATGAATTCCTGCCCTCCTACACTTAAAGGGTATGAATTCCTGCCCTCCCATTCTTAAAGGGAATGAATTCCTACCCTCCCGCTCTTAAAGGGAATGAATTCCTGCCTCCCACTCTTAAACGGATTGAATTCCAAACCTCTCACTCTTAAAGGGAATGAATTACTCCCCTCCCAGTCTTAAAGGGATTGAATTTCTACCCTCCCACTCTTAAAGGGA